>JAAAKO020014019.1:0-16828 GCA_010015015.2 Bolitophila cinerea
ATATATATATATATATTTATATACATAATTTATATATGCATGATAATAATACACGAATTTTATAGCATGCAAATAAACACAATATTTTAATTACTGATAAATTCACACTTAAACAAACTGTTACTCATCACTTGTTTAATAGTCTTTACAAGTTTTTTATGTAAATATTGTTGTTATCTCCTAATATTTTTCAATATAATGAATTGCGCTAAAAAGAACATTATTTTCTGTGATGTTAAGCTTTATTTTTGTAAAATATATATTTTAGATTTTAAGTGCACATTAAAATATTAAAATAAATTAATATCAAGCATAGGCTATATAGTAAAAAGTCTGGTATTCAAATATCATTTAGATACAAAATTCACCAGTATCTCTGAAAATACATCAACAAATCGAATACTATTAATAATTTTGTTAAAGTTAAAAATATATTTTTTTTATATTATAAATATAAAATTACGATCTTAGAGCTTGCAAACGACTTTGCATTTCGGTCAAATCTTCCTCGGCTTCGTCTTCCTCCTCTGGCTCAGGGGTTGCTCGACTTCCTTCTGCACGTCCTGACGAAGCCGTTGCAGTGGGAGGCAATGGAGCTTCTCCAAGTTTACCTTCAGTGAGTTCCCATAATACCTTATCATAAAAACAATTGTCATCGAAAAAAATAATACAACCAAACACATTTTCAAACAAACCTTGTCAACTTCGGATTGTGCCTCTTCTTCCATTTCTTCACTATCTTCAATCGAATCCATTGTCTCATCTAACATTTCTTCAATTATACCGGCCTTCATCATCTCCTTGGACATGTCTCGCATGGCCGCAGCGATTTCTGGCAAACGTACAAGATTTTGCATTGCCTGCATAACTTCCGTAGACTTCTGAAGAGCACCAGCCACTCTCAAAGTGGCCAGTTGGTTCTTCATCTGCAGCTGGACTGAGTTCAGGTGGGCTTTGCTCGTGTAGATACGTGTAGTGGCTTTTCGTGCTCGAATTATCTCTTTAGCTAGAATTGTGCAACAATCTCGATCGCCTTTGGCTGCAGCTTGTTTCAGGGATTTCTTTACTTTTTCTTCTTCGCGTTGTATCGATCTCACCTGCCTGTCTAGCTGGTAGCCTTCTTTGCGGATTTTGTGACACCATTCGTTCACCTGGTGATCAGATTTGTTATGATAGATAAATGTATAAGTATTTAATTATATATACACAATCCAATCACTCAACCAACCTGCTCTTTTGGGTCCTTTTGATGAGATTTTCCAAATAAACCCATATTTATATGCGCGCTTTCCAATGTTTTCCTGTAGAATTTATATTATTCGATGATTCATACACACAAATGACATAGTTATTTTTGTATATATACCTGCTTTAATAAATTGTATACAAATACACAAAATAAAGTTATGTTTGGAAGTATATTTTCCAAGACGTAATAGATTCTGACAGTTAATATGTCAAAATCAAGCCGAAGACGCAATTTTATAACCCTTAAAGAATATTCACAATATGATCCATGGAATTCATGCATGTAATTCAAATTTCTTGGAAATACTATTAAAATTAAATAGTAATACCGTTCTTAAATTGTTATTATAGGTTTATTAATTGAATACATACTTTTGTTGGTATAATAATTCGGTGTTCCATAGTATTGTTTTTAAATAATGTGTATTTTTCAAACTGTGTACAAAAATAGCGGACAAGAACCCTAGATATTTCATTTTGTCATTTTTATCTAAATTAGCAAGTTTTAAAAATTGTAAATCCTGTCAAAAATTTAACAAAACAAAAACAAAAAAGTATTTATTATTTTCGTAAAAAACTCATCCAACACGCAATCACACACATATCATTTTGCGGTACGATAATCGGATTAAGCCGCTGACAAAAAGTGGTTCGGCTTATTCAGCGTTTTGTCTGTACTCGTAAAAAGAGAACAATTCAAAAATGGCAGACAACGAAGATGACAGCTCTGCTAATTTTGAACTTCATAAATGTGTTTTTAATGGTAATATCAGACAATTATCATCATTAGTAAGAAAAAAAGATGTGTCGGCCAAAGATAAACATGGTACGTATAAAACAATTAATCAAGGACCGCATGGAAGTCGCCAATTATACTAATAAATTTCATTGTTGTGACATTTTCATGTCAATTCGATTTATGATCCTGTAAGTGGATTTATTTTCATTTATTGATTTATGTGTTACAGGTAATACGGCTTTGCATCTATCCGTTATGTTGGGGCGAAAAGGTAATACGCATTAAATATGGTTGCTACACATGAACACACCCACAAAACAGTAATTTAGATTTCCATAAGTTTCTGCAAATTAATTTTTGTTATTCAAAGTATTTATTTTCATAATAAATAATGCTATATACAAAAAAAGATAAAAGAAATGATGATAACAAAAAAAAATATATGATAAAAGTTGTTTGGCTTCGTTTTATTAAATAAACTTGAAGTCGATACTAATCGGTTATTTTATTTGTATTCCATTTCTGAATAATATCTGTATTTATTTCTATATAAAGCTGTTATATTGTTTATATACGTTTGAATTATTTTTTCTAGAATGTACACTTCTTTTATTGGCCCACGGTGCTCCTGTGAAGGTCAAGAATTTGGAAGGCTGGTCTCCTCTTGCAGAAGCCATCAGCTATGGGGATCGTAAAATTAGTAAGATTTACTATATACAAAAAAAGCATACGTATATAATATCATATTTTTGTTTTTCAGTTTGCTCGTTACTCCAAAGGCTTAAGATTCAGGCTCGAGAACAAATGGAGGATAGGAGACCAAATTTAGTAAAGGCACTTAACCAGATGGGCGATTTTTATATGGAGCTGAAATGGGATTTCCAGTCATGGGGTATTCAAATTTTATTCGATCAAAATAGAAGCTCATTATACTAATTGTATTTCTTTATTTTAGTTCCACTAGTCTCGCGAATCCTTCCTTCCGATATTTGCAAAATTCACAAGTCCGGTTGTTCAATACGACTGGATACAACACTTGTTGACTTTTCTGATATGCGTTGGGAACGAGGTGACATTTCATTTATATTTCGTGGTGACAAAACTCCAAAGGTATAATTAGAAATAATCATATTATAATATACATTATCTTTTTTGGTTACATAATTTTTTTTGTATTATAGGAATCGCTTACTGTTCTTGACAATGAGTACCAATGTTACCAACGCGTTCGTTATGAAGAAACCGACCTCGAAGTCGAGGATGAAGTGGATATTCTTATGTCGAGTGACATATTAGCTGCCCAAATGTCCACGAAAAGTATTAACTTCGTACGAGCTCAATCTGGCTGGATATTCAGAGAAGACAAAATTGTAAGTTATATAATTGCAAAATGTTAATTACAAAAATTTAACTCTGGCTTGATATTCTTTACAGGAGACCGTCGCTGGACAGTATGAGTGTGATCTCTATAGTATAAATGGGCTTATTCTTGAATCTAGGAAAAGACGTGAACATTTGTCGCCAAATGATTTGCAAAAAAATAAAGCAATTATGGAATCTCTAACAAAGGGTGGCGGTCAGGCCCAAGGAGTTAATCAGAACGGAGAGGTAACTTAAAACATCAAAAGCAATACAAAATACTAAATATTTACGTTTTTCGACACAGATTGTACGAAGAGCTTCATTAATGCCACCACCTGAAAACAATATCACTTGGGAAGAGTATATAAATGCCGAACCTGGAGAGTATCCAAAACTCGGTCGAGATTTGGTGTATAAAGAGTCCAGTAAATCATTCCGAGCCACCGTTGCCATGGTAATTATATATTTTCTAAATTTAAATTATAACTAAAGCACATTTAAATTATAGAGTCGAGAGTTTCCGTTAAACGTGGAGATGCTGCTTAATGTACTCGAGGTCATTGCCCCGTTTAAACATTTTTCCAAACTTAGAGAATTTGTAACGATTAAACTTCCCAGCGGTTTTCCAGTCAAAATCGATATTCCAATTCTACCAACAGTATCCGCAAAAATAACGTTCCAGAAATTTGAGTTTCGCGATAACATATCATCAGACCTGTTTGACGTTCCAATAACCTATACCGAAGATAATATGCGGTAAGCCTGAGGAAATCGAAAAATAAACCAAAAGAAAAATAACAAAACAATATCGGTTTTGCAGATTTCCCGATTTATGACGACTTGATCTCCTAACACTGGCGGGCTTTTCGGCGTCTGAACACATTTTGTTTGATAGCAGTTTGTTTGCCCTACATTTTCCATTTATATAAACGAGAGTGACCTACTAGAAATCGTGTATTATTTTTTTAGGTTTTAAATTGAAATAGATATCCTATGTTTATATTGTTTTATTCTCGATATTATTTAAGTTATTTTATTTTTAAATTAAGAATTGTTATTTATCACCCCAAACAATCTTCCCGCATTTATGAGCAATCAAATTTGCGATTTTATTTGAATAAAGAAAATCTTGTTTAAAAAAATGTATTAACAGTGATAAATCGATTAATCAGAACGTTCCTGTATCCTCGGCATGTTTATCCTTTTTTAGCGAGTTTACATTACATGGGTATAGTTTGAAAACAGTTTTTTGCATTTAAAATTCATAATGTTTTTTTTAAGAAAAAAACACCTTTTATACAAATTGCAAAAATACGGACCGAGCATATAAAAAGATGTGAGATGAAAATTCTCCCGCCTGCATGTATGCAATTCTGAATACATTTTATTCAAGAGTAGCTTAATTTATCGCTTTATAAACGCTCTTATGTCCAAATAAGAGGTTATTTTACAAATTTTAGTGATCATCCCCATTCCTCAAACCTTTGTTGGAAAAGAGAAATTTAATTATGCCATTGTTTTTTTTTAAAATCATTAAATTTATCATATCAAATATATACTATATAATATACAGGATTGTCAGTCTTAAGAAAATAATCCGTTAGGGATGATTCCATGAATCATGTGCGCCAAAAAATATATAGGAGTGCGGTCATATATGTTTACCACCCACTGAGATACCAGCGTGTTTTTTTGAAAATGTGTTTGGCTTGGTACATAGCAACAAATATAATTATTATAATAATTTCGGAAACAAGAAACCTTGGAAAACACTAATAGGCTAATTGATTTAAAAGTAATTAATCGACCTTCATTCAAGATTTACAATTATTATCGGCTAAATTATAACTTATATTTTTTAACGAAATGGATAATTATAATTAAGAGGCTTTTTTAAATTTATTTCTCTTCCCTTCCTTAAGAAGGTATTTTCCATTTCTAAATCCCAATTTTTTTATGAACATGAACCTATAACAATGTTAATCTGAGATATGGGTACCAGGCCATTTGGACTCTTAAAATAGGGATGCCGGGGAAATGGCTTGAATAGGATTAGGCATTAACCTGTATATGAACAAGAGGAATAAGATGTCCAGATCATAGCGATAACCTCGAAAAAATGGGTAGTTCATAAACGCTACTTTCATTGCCTAAGCAAGCATATCTATACCATAGATGAGTCAAAAACACACTGCATTGCAGATCGTCAGAAATTGTGGCGGAAACGGTGAATGATCAAACTTAGCTTGTAAAAATAGTCTACACTATTATTATATTATAAATAACTAACTAAGACGTGATTCTGAAATACGCTTTACATTTCTGTTTAAAATGATCATTTTGGCATAGAGATAATTAGGATTAGGATTCTTTATTATTTTTTTAAGTAAAACGACATTATCTGAACTTTAAATAATGTCTTCAATGTGCAACCAAGAATGACATTTCAATATTCACCAAGATGGTCAAATTTACGAAGCCGGTAAACAAATCTTGTGCAAGCATTTAATGCACGATCAAGGATTTTAAGCTCAGCTGCAGATAATTCACCCAAGACAATTTGTCCATAAGTGAGAAGAGGTATAAGTAGAGAATGAACCAACTTGGATACATGCTCCATCCAATTGAAGTTACTGCTCATTGTAAGTCCTAAATTTTTAACAGTTTGAGTATAAAAAAAATCTACGTTTTCAAGACGAAGGGTCGTAACATTGACGGGAACCACTGATCGGGGATGTGTAAACATAATTGTGTTTTATTAATATTTCGAACATGGTGATTCTGTAAGACAATTCTAACACATTATCAAGATCACGTTGGAAATTAACAACGATTTGATTGAAAAAGGAATTAATATCAAAGGGATAATATATTTGCACATCATCTGAAAACAAATGGTAATTAGTGAAATTAGAAAGAACAGACGGCAAGTTATAACAAGGAAAATAAATGCAATGACAGATCCTTGGAGGACGCCAGTAGTGGAAACAGGAAGGAAATCAAAATCAAACCCACAGATATCACACTGAGAACGATCACTGAGGTAATTTGAGATTATTTTGGTGAATGTCTTGGAGAAGCCATAATGTATCGTGAGCTTAGTACAGAGAAACGAATGGGAGATTGTATCAGAGGCCTCGAAAAATCCAGAAGAATAAGTAAGGCACTACGTTTTGTTTCGAAGATTCGTCAGATGTCGTTAGTAACGTTTAGTAGAGTCGTTTCTGTACTACGACCTCTACGAAAACCAGATTGGTAGTTGTTTAAAAGGTAATGACACTGAATATAGTCATCAACGTAATTTTTTAAGATCTTTTTGAAGACCTTTGATAAAACAGGAAGGATACTAATTGGTCGGAAGTCTTTAAGATCTTTGGAGCGGGTGTTTTTGTGTATGGGAATTATTTGAGCTCTCTTCCACGATTATTAGGGATTGTGGATGATGTTATGATATAATTAAAGATATGTAGAATATAATAAGAAATAATAGAAAGTAACATTTTTTGAACTCAAGGGGGATATTGTCTAGTCCTAGTCCAACACATTTCGACGTGACCTTGGAAAAAGCAAATAGCAACTCTGGAAGCGTTACCATATTAAAGAAAAAAGATGATGATGAACATTTGTATGGACTGTAATTACTACATGAAGTCATGTTTAAACAGTTATAAAGGAATGACGATTCGAGGTAATTATTATTTTTATTGTTGGAAAAAGGTGTATCAAGGGAAGACGAAGAGGATATTCCAATATTTCGTAAGTTTGACCACAATACGAGAGAGGGAATTTTATGATTAAAGAGTGGAAGGTGTAATTTTTGCTTTTCTCTGCGCATTGTTTGATTTGTATGGTAATTTTACGATATTTTTTGAAGATATTCAAAATAATGACCTCTCTCAAACTGAAAAACATTTCAAACTTTATATGCAAACAACGAAATTGTTTGAGATTGAAAGTTTAAGATCAACAACAAGATTGGAGAAGGCCGCACACTGTACTTGCGTTTCTAAATAACTTTTATTTCTATAATCTACTAATATATAATAACTTGTAACCATATATTGTATATTGATTCTTTAGAATTCATCATATAGTAACAAAAATGGATCGACATATTACAAGTTAGTTGTCTTTGATTTTTCTTGAGATTTGCTTTCATACATCTTTAATTATCCATAATAATTTTAAGTATTTTATGTTGTAATTCATTGTGATAGTAGCTTTCCCAACATACCCAATACCCACTTTAAAATAAATGGACAAATCAGAAAACAGTATTTCTGCGAAGAAATATCAAATTTTAAAGGAGATGACGATCAAAGAAATTCATCCGGACATTTATTCAACCATTTTCAAATGGGATAGTTCATTTAGGCCTGTTGATCCCCGATCCTTACGCCCATAATCGAACTAGTCACAAGAAAAACTTCAGTAAACAATCTATTTCCGCAAGATAGGAGCCGCGTTTTATCCTGAACCTTTAGAAATAGGTCGAATGAAAGAGGTTCAATATTGATGAAAGTCATCCCCTAACAAATGACTATTTAGGGTTAGAAAAATCATCATATATACGGTACTATGTTTAAAAATTGGCATACTTGCAGTGGAGAAAGTTGGGAGAACGGCCCATATAATTTTTAAAGAAGGTTTTTAGGTTTAGGTTTAAGCCTGGTGATCCCCGTTCCTTTCGTCCATTATCGGAAAAGTCACAAGAAAAACCTCAGTTAACAATATATGCCTGCAAGATGGAAATTGGTTACATGAAAGAGGTTCAATAATGATGAAGTCATCCCCCCAACACACGCCTATTTAGGGTTAGAAAAACCATCATATATACGGTACTATGTTGAAAAATTGTCATACCCGAGGTGTGGAAAGCTGGGAGAACGGCCATCACCTTTTTTTTGGAAGAGTTTTTTAAGGTATAAGTTTAGGTTTAAGCCTGGTGATCCCTGTTCCTCACGCCCATAATCAAAAAGTCATAAAAACAGCAGTAAACAATCTATATTCGCAAGATTGGTGCCGCGTTTTATCCTGTTTCCAAACCTTAGGTCGCATAAAAGAGGTTTAATTATAATAAATTCATCCCACCAACAAACGCCTATTTAGGATTATAAAAATCATCATGTAAAACGGCCTTCCGCGCATTTGTAAATAATTTTAAAAGGAAAAGTTTTAGAAGGAAAGAAAATTCCGAAAAACAAGTGAAAGACAAGCAAAAACTGAAATATCATTAGAATTAAAAAGAGTAGAAGCGAAGGAACAAATAGCTTAAAATAACTGTAGTTTTTACACCAAAATATATATAAAACATATACAAATATTTTCAAAAATCTTAATCTTACTAACAAAATAGATAAAAATAGTGAAATATTCAACAGTGAGATATATAGCGCATAAAATGTATGCTCACACTATCCCATGGATCTGTTTAGTTTAATCCTATTTTTGGCTATATTCATATAGGTCCAACTAACCGTAATATCCAACTACCCTCCGGAAAAGATGACGGAGCAGATAATATATATATATATCGATAGAATTTATCACAGCAAATCCGTTACATTCAAATTTCTAATTTGGTAACATATTATTATATATCTACTGGTGACCTTTAAAGACGAATTGGGAAGGAAAGTTCCATTACATCCGCGATTACATAAGCACCTCCTGTTTTCGTTTTTAAATAAACACGTTTTTAGAAAACAAAACAGAAGTTTTATTTATTTTAATCCGACAATTTTCTCCTAAATCAGTATATAAAATAATTGCATGCCAAAATATATTATACATACACACATTTAAATATATACACTGTATTGTTTTTATTTCGTTCGTTAAAATTATTATTAATAGACAGAATTTTGAATCCTCATTATATAGGAACATTAGTTGATTAGAATTTCTTCGAAACATATAGACAAGCACATATTTTAATAAAAAATATAAATAAATGTTGCAATTTACTATTAACGTCTCGACGTTTGCGCTCTCTTTTTATTGCTTGGTCATCTTTAATTTGATTTCCTTGTCTAGGTCTAGAAAACGAGTGAGTCGGCTTCCGTTGTACGGCGCATCACTGCCTGGTGGATACATTCTCATCTAAATACGCGTAGGGAAATTAAATTTCAGGTTAGGTTTAAAAAAGGCATTTCATTGAAAATATTGCTGTGTGTATAAATCTGTTGTTGTTTTAGTGAATGTATTATATATATAATTGTTGTGTGTAATGTGTGTTTATTTTATATATGAATGATTGATTATGTTATTTGTATATGTTAAAATTACCTTCGATAGCTGTTTCATCATGAATTTGTAATTTGTTGGGCCAAAAGTAATTAAATGTCAATTTATTGTCGGAATTGTTTGTACGAAAGGCAAGAAAAATACAAATACAAACGATAGATATTTAAAATTCGTGAATACATATAAATTATTACAAAACTGGTTATACTGTGTAAACCTTAGATAATATAGATTTCTAAGGTATAAACTAATGCATTATGCTCTAATTTACATAGATATAAGGATAAAATCAACAACAATCATGCGTGCTATCTTTCAATTACATTTTTTTTGTCCAAACCATTTTCTATTCCACATAAACCTTTTCAAGCTGTACCCAAGTTGTTTTTTACATACAATATATTCACAATTGAATGGTAAATTTATTAATTTTAAAAGAGACTAATAGCTTTTTTTTGTTAATTATACTTAATTGCAATTATCCCAAATATTTCTACTATACCAAATATTTCATATTATGGACGATGCGTGTACTACAAATTAAGTTTTTACTCAAGCGGCGTGGTTACACTCTCCATAATTTACATCATCTATTATTATTATTAAATACAGTAATAATGTAATACAAAGGTTACATAATATTCTACGTATAAACGAGTTTATAGAAATACATACTGCATTTAGGTTATTGTTTTGTGGCGGTGAAGTGTTTTACTTTACAAAATAAAAAATATGTAAGAAAAAATTAATGTGTTTTTTATATATATATATTAGTAATTATTGAGTAATTAGTTGAGTAATGCGGGTTATCATCAAAAGAATTAGAGAAATATACTAAATGTCAGTGTGTAGTGTCGGTTATGTTGTTTTGAGGGTGTGGCGCAATGTTATGAGTATGTTTTATTCTTCGTTCTGCTCTTTGGCGTATCTCTTCTGCAATAAAAAATAAATAAAAACCATCTTCCACGAATATATAATATATATATAAGAAGAACACCATTTTAAATGTGTTCACAGTTAACCGCCAATGACCTTTTGTTTTAATGTGGTTTAAAAAGTATTATTTTGTTTGTGATTTAATTTTTGCGGATCTGTTTTTGTTTTAGTTTTAGACTTTAAATTTATATTGATTTTCATTGAATCTAATATCATACCATAATCCTGTATTTCTCTTTGCACGCATAGTCTGATTCATCCACATCCTGGTAGCAGTCCGATTTGTAGTCCTCTGGAATGGTTTTACCTTCTAACTCACACAGTTTGTGTAGTGGTCGCGATCTATACGTGGATCCAAATTGAGATTATTTATTTGGGTTCAAGATCAACAGTGCTTCGTACTGGGTTATACCTTACGATTAGCTTTTCAAATCCTGATGGTTTCTGTGATGGACAATAAAATACGTCTGGGGTGTTCTTATCGAAAACGATTGACTTCCGCATCATGTCTTTGTCTTTAATCTTGATGGTTTTCTCTTTAGCAAGCACCACACCAATTATCAGCACACAGGCCACAATCCTAAGGAATTGGTTCATTTTGAATCTGAAAATATTTAAATTATTTATTTATTTATTTTCGGATGCATGCAAGGGCATGAACCCTATATAAAAACATACATATAAGTATATAAATTACATGAAACATGAAAAATAAAAGGTATTAACTAAAGTAAGACCAATTTTTATAAAACTTAAACTAATTAAACTTATTGAAGCTTGAAACTTAAAACTTATTGCTTATTGAACACTCATTACACACTTTGAACTAAACAATAATCACACGACATTCAAAAGAAGGACTACACACAATGTACATGCACAACTAGGGATATTCAAATGCTCCAAAATGCAACTGTCATGCTCTCTTAAATTCATTTATGTCTCGTATAATCCTCATTGAGAGTGGTAGGCCATTCCACTTGATTGCTCCAAAAACAAAAAAAATAAGATTTCATTAGAGTAGATATATGATTAGGAATTAGTAGGTGTCAGGTCCTTGTTAACAAATATAAGCTTGTTGTAAATGTATGAAGGTGAACTTAAGAGAACTTTATGTATAAGTAGACATATTTTCATTTTAAAAAAATCAGTCAGAGAGCAACCAAGTATTGCATGGCGATAATGTCGCAGACTTGTATGCTTTCTTATATTAAATACAAAACGTGTACAAGCATTAACTGAACGTTCAATAATTTTGAGGAATTTTCTAGATGGCAGACCAATACAAACAATACAATATGTTAATTGGCGGATAACTTGTTATGAGGCCACAAATAACGTAATCCAGCAATCATTTTACATGAAATTTTCGTTTCATGTGCTGTTTATGTCATCTTATCATCTATATGGAGGCCAAGGTTACGGACAGTTTGACACAAACTGACATTTTCATTTTGAACAACTATCGGTGGTATTTCATTTAGACGCAACCAGAGGGGTGAAAATTAAATGTACTGGCTATGTTTTGCATTGAGATGAAGGTTATTATATCGACACCAAGTTTTTATAGATAATACATAATCATTGTTATTAACAGAAAAAACAGCTGGAAATAGTAGAAGGGGTAGATTTATAATACAGCTGAATATCATCTGCAAAAAGATGAACTTTGGCTGTCGTTTTTTAAAATCTGCTGAAAATCATTAATGTACAACGAGAAAAGAGGAGGTCCTAGTTCTGAGCCTTGTGGTACACCAGTCGGGACATGAAGATATGGTGAGAGATGTCCATCTATTTCAACACATTGCCAGAGATTTCCTAGATAACTTTTGACGAAATTACATGCAGATGTTGAGAAATGAAAGAGGGAATATAGCTTATGGCATAATATTAAATGACTTATAGTATTAAATGCTTTTGAAAAATCTAATAACAATAAGACCGCACACCTTTTTGAATCGACAACTCTCCTTATGTCATCAGTCAAATGCAAAAGTGCCGTCGTTTTTCTGTGGCCAGCTCGAAAACAGGATTGAAAAGGACTAAGAAGTCTATGGCTTGATAATAAAATGGTAATTTGTTTGAGTACTAGCCTTTCCAATATTGTTGAGAGTAGAGGAAGGTGACTGATAGGACGATAATCTTTAAGATCATGGGAAGTGGAATTTTTGTGGATAGGGATTACTTTAGCATATTTCCATTGAGATGGGAAAGTAGAAGAGGTAAGGCAGTGTAACTATATAAACCCGCTTCTATTAGCAGACTCATCTCAACGGATGAGAACTCAACGAGTGGTAAAAATTTGAAAGAAAAGATTTAGAATACACATATTTTTCCAATCACGTCGGAACAAATCTGAGATCTGTAGTTGGAGCATGTTTATAACTTTGGTATTTGGTAGTGGATGTAGATGTGTTATAAATATAAAAAATGCGACACTTTGTATTATAAATTTCAGACCCAATCCATCAGTTGAGAGATACTCTAAAGGTAAACATCAGGGTATATACTTTTAATCTCAAGGAAAGATCTTGTATCACAAAATTGTATATCCGAAAAATGAACCAACTTTTTAAATAAACATCTCATCATGTGAACTAATATCATATCTCCCGTGTGATGATAGAACCAATTAACACGTAGTTACTTGGTTTTATAAAAATATCATAATTTTATTCAATGTCCTCTTCCTGGCACCGTCATCCATATTTTCTTACGTTGATTTGTTGCGTCATTATTTTATTTATATTTTTTTTAAATATCTTCATTTGTTAACAGTTTTATTATTATAAAATCAAGTAAGCTCCATTTTTCTATTAACCCTTTTAACTTTTTTTCATTTTTTTTTACAAATTATATAAATTCGGGTTTAACCTTGCACTATTCACTTTCAATTTAAGAGAAGTTTCTAAAAATAAATGAATTCTGCCTTTTAGCCAAACGCAAAAGTTTTTAATTTCCTAACAATTTGAAATAACAATTTACTTCGTTCTATCATCACACGGGATCATATAACCACTCATCTCCATCTTGGAATTCTAATTTGGATCAGTGCATATTAGGGGTTGTTTTTAAACGAAGTATAGACAATATGTTATGATAGGTATACGAAACCTTAGTAAGGCATGGATTTTTGATAAATATGCATTAAAAGTTAGCCCACCAATTCTTGATCGATTATGTAAGTATGTCACTACTTTAAAAGTTAATTTCTGGATTTATTTTTATCATCAAGAATGTAATCCAAGTTTTGTTTATAAAGACAAATATCGTATTTATATTAACATACTATTTTTGCTATTTAAAATTTAAATTGAATTATTATAATAATTATTGCTATTCATGAATATGCATGTAATTATTTGATTTTATACATATGTATACTGAATAACAATATTGAGTTAATATAGGTATTATCTCGATAACACAAGCTGTGCAAATAATCAATGTCAATATAATAAAAGTATTTATATAAATAATATGTATGAAAAGTGGTTTCAAACTTTCACTTTGTATTAAATGCACTCTAAACGGGTTTTAATTAAAATCTTTTGCAGTTTTTTGTAGGAGTTTTTTTAAATTTGATATAATAATCTGAAAACTTGTTTAGAGATAATTTAATCTAATATAATTAAATTTAAATCGATAAATATGTGATGGGAGCCCTATGTCATTCACAGGTATAAGAGAAAAGAATACATGTATGCGTATACTGTATAGTTTATAGGCTCCAATAAAATTAGCTGAAATCGGCTAAATCAAAATGATTTATTATAATATATTAATAAATTATTTTAAACTCTATATACTCTATGGTGTGGTGAATTAATACCACAACGATTGTGGATTATCGCCACTGTGTATTTTGTTGTTCTTTTTTGTTTTTCAATAATGAGACTTAACGTCAGGAAATTGAGACTTATTCTCACGAAAAATCCTGAGATTAATACACAGGCCGACTGTGACTTATTCTCAAGAGACTTACCGCCAGGAAAAATCGTGAGAATAATGCACATTCTGACTTTGACTTAATCTCAAGAGACTTACCGCCAGGAAAAATCGTGAGAGTAATGCACAGGCGGAATGTGACTTATTGTCAGGTTTTTTGTGGCACTAAGTCTCTTGAGAATAAGTCACAGTCTGCCTGTGCATTACGCTCACGATTTTTAGTGGCGTTAAGTCTCTTGAGAATAAGTCACAAGCCCCTAAAATGGCTTGTTTGAAAGAAATGCAAATTCTAGATCCGAAAAATATCCAAAGTGGTTCATCTTTAATTCCATTAGCCATACATTTTCCAGCAATAATTAAAACTGACCATTTTAATGATTTAGATCGGGAATATAGAAAATAAAAGAATTATCATCAAAACATGCATTTAGTTTCTGTCCCATGATCAGCCTGAAGCGGAAGAAAGCAAGTAGGATGGACTGTCGAAAGGCTACAATTCGACACTTTTTTGCAACTTAGGATGAAATAATTCAAACAAACAGTCGATCGTTCGTCTGGCGTTTGCCTTGCCTGACAGTGATCTCAATCTGGCGGTTGGTGTGACTAAGGATGACTCCAGATATTATCATTACCGATGGGTTGAACGCAACAAAACATTGCTGTGGTTACAATACAATAATATGTATACATATTTTTGCGGTGTCTCTCGATTGGCCGAAATTCGATTGGCCTAATCACGATTGGCCGAAACTCGATTGGCCGAATCTCGATTGGCCGAATGATACGATTGGCCGAATCTCGATTGGCCGAATAATACGATTGGCCGAATAATAAGATTGGCCGAATCACGATTGGCCGAATAATAAGATTGGCCGAATACGATTGGCCAAATAATACAATTGGCCGAATTAAAATTGGCCAAATTTAAAGGTAAAACGTTGCGTTCGTTGGGATGCACTGATATATGGCATCCGCTCGAATCGCCGTTTTAGAGAATCAGAGTAACAAAGAGTCATCGTCAGGTTCATTGTTTTCTTTACAGATAACAATATTTTAGAAAGGATTGAAGGATTGAAAAATGTCAATACTTCTGTCGAATTGCAGTTATAAACACAATTTCCCAGGATATTTTTAAGTGTAAGTTTATAGCTGGCAGCTGGTTGAAAATCTCTAGTTATGCTCAACCTCTGGTGAAGAAAAACGATTTTCAACTTGCTGTTCAACTTGGCAAGTTTGTCTCAACCAGCGGTTGATTTCAGCAAGTTGACACCCAGTGCAACAATTTTGCAAAGGATATCTCCAAAATGAGAACGTCATCTACAAGAGATGATTCGTGGTACTCCTAGGATGCAGAAAGAGACTAAAAGGATCATCTTTTCGAGTTTCTCGCTAAGATCTGTGCTCACCTTGCCAAATTAATGCCATATGATATAGAAAAATTAAATTAATTAATGAATTGAAAATAATTATTGCATCAGGAACCAAAGTTGGTATTTTTGATACTGGTGAACTCCTAATTCGTTTGTCTGTATCATCAGTAGTTCGAAATCCAAATCGTTTGTCTTTTCAAGAACGTGAAAATTTGAAGGTTATAATTGCAAATTTATTGGAAAATGGCATAATACAAAACAGTCGGTCCAATTAAGCTAGTAACAAAGAAAAACGGTGAAAGCTAAATGTGTTTAGACTATCGTGCTTTAAATGCAGTAACCATTAAAGATCGATATCCTTTGCCATTGATCGAAGATCAATTGGATTTCTTGGCTAAAGCACATTGGTTTACTTCACTTGATATGGCATCTGGCTTTTATCAAATACCAGTTGCAGCTAAGTCAGTTTTTAGAACAAGCTTTGTAACTCCGGATGGGCAATATGAGTTTTTGAGAATGCCGTTTGGATTAGCAAATGCGCCAGCTGTTTTTTAAAGAGCAAACTAAAGTATACTTTGATAATTATAAATTACAAAATGATGTCTTGTATCGCAAAGAAAAAATTGGAGACCAATCGGGAAAGCGATGGTTAGGGACAAGCTTGCAAGATGAAGAGTAATTCGCATGTGTCATGATGAAATGAGTCATCTTTGTTATGATAGAATGATTTCGAAATTATGTGAAATTTACTGGTTTCCCAAAATGAATCAAATGGCTCGAAAGTATTTTCAACACTGTTTAGATTGTGCTCATGGAAATGTACTTCTGGAAAAAGATCCGGCCTACTTTATCCAATTCCTAAAATAGCTATACCTTTTGATACAATACATCTAGATCACGTTAATCCTATGGAAAAATACGGTGATGGCTGCAAATACATGTTAACTCTTGTACATTCATTTACAAAATTTGTTATATT
>JAAAKO020014030.1:0-16827 GCA_010015015.2 Bolitophila cinerea
AAAAAATATAATTTAATATATACGATTAAATCAAGAATGTGTTTCTTTGGCCATTTACGAAAAACCACAAAACAAAAGGTTAAAGAAATTCAGGGTAACCGGAATATTGGTCTTAAACATTTAATCTTAAAACAATTTGTCTAAAAAAATAAATTAAAATTTGTCTAAAAGCAATTAGTCTTAATCAAATTTTCAAAAATCAATAATTCTAAAATAAATTGGTCTAAAATCTTTTGTCTAATATCAATTTGTCTAAAATAAATTTGTATTAATTTATAGGTTATTTAAAATGAATTATACTTTTTTTTATTATATTTTTTTTAAATTTGTTTTAGACAATTTTTTTTTAGAAAAAATTATTTTAGACAAATTGTTTTTGAAAAATAATCCGCGACTCGAAATTGAGGGACGAATGTAAGATACACAAAATAAAGTTGCCTATCTTATATTTTACACTAGTGGCGGGTTTAGGATTTTCTTAGAGGGGGCTGAAATCACATTTTTTTAATAAGAAAATGACGGTTTTAGTACTAAAATAATTACAAAAAAAAACTTAAAATTAAGTTTTGTAAAAAAATAATTGATAAAAATAAAAACTGACTAAATTTGTACTAAGATATTAAGATACTAAGATACTATTTCTATTAAAATAACAAAATTTGTACAATAAATAATTGAGTTATTTTAAAATTAAAATCATTGATTTTGTATAAAAAAAATGATTTTGTATTAAAAAATCACAGATTATATATGTTTGTAAAGATCACTGAATCTTTACTAAAAAACAATAATTTTAAATATTTTATGAGCTCCATGAAATGAGGTCTATCAAAAAATAGCTAATCTTTCTATGGACAATATTTTTTCTCAATATTTGGATAGCTAGTCTGAACTTAAGATAATCAAATCGTGGGCAGCCAAATAAGCTGTCAAATTTATTAGCAACATGGTCAAACTTTTTAATTTAGAAATTAAATCTTACACATGAATTATGGCACAAAACTATTTTTATTTTACCACAAGATGTACTACAGAGCTTTACAGAGCCGGCCAAAACTGGTCGTGCCAAAATAATATTTATTTTATTTATTAGTAATACTTTCTTGGAACTTGGAACAAAACAAAAGCACACATTTCTATTTTTACACTGTCTATATGCAATGGATAATAATAAAGTACATGTATTCGTACGTATGCATGGGAAAACCACCCCCGTAGGCCACAGACTCGTGAATGCCGGTTGCATGACCGACAATGCAGTATATAAAATGTATAACTGTAACTTCAACACAACTTTATATATATCCAACCGCAGATTGTGGTGGCATACTATTCTCTGTGTATTAAACATATATATATATATATAGAAAAACACCTTCTTTTTATGCGTCGAATCTTTAGTTTTCGCAAAGTGTATGGTTGAATAAATTAGGAGGAATGGAAAAAGTTTTACAATTCTTTTGAAACTTTAAATTGAAACACTTATCTGAGGCTTAGCGAAAATTGCAGCTCTTGTTAATTAAGTGCTGGCGCAAAGGCTTACAATTCAAAATACACACACACCAACACATATCTTTATACGTAGTATACACACATACAAAGACACACACACACGCATACACAAAGAAATGAGAAAGCAGCTAAAACTGTAAAACCAAGAAAACTCTAATCCAGGTGCACGCAAATTCTAATCTTTGATGCCTTGTGGAGTTCGCCATCGTCATGCAAAACCTTTCTTTGTACAGTACAGTTCTTTCTTGCTTGTTCTCTTTTAAGGACACGCAATTTTAAAACTTTTATGCACGAATGGGGTCAATGTGTTAAGCTTTTGTTAAATAGAGTATATATATATGTATATATATATTACTATAGACGTGTACTATTAAAGAATATCGTATAAAAAGAATAGGTGCGATTTAAAAGCAGAAAATAATGGAACAAACCTTTTTTATAATATTTACTTATTGTATTATAGTACTAATGCATAATTACCTCCGTAAACCCGGCACCCCAGTGATTTTTTTGCGGCAATTGATTGATCCCTTTTTAACGACGAATGACCACCAATAACTTTGATTGACCACCCTTGGTTAAAAGGTTTTTACTTTTCTAACCTACACCCCCCCCCGCACGTCGGCGATCAATCAAAGTTTTTGGTGTATCATACGTAGTCAGAAAGTGGTCAATCGAATTACAACTAACGAATCATCCGATTGAAGACTTTGACTACATTTTTCAATAAAATATATCCTCACCCTTAGTGATAGTTCAACACATAGGCGGATCCATAAAATATTCTATGAGTATACAAATCGTCACGATATTATACATTTTTTTTAATTTAATAAACTGTATTACATAATGTTTTAAAATGTTCTAAAATGTTTCTAATAAATCAAGATAGGAAGATTTATCAAATAAATAAATTAAAAGTGTTAAAAAATGTATAGGTGACTTAACAAATATGTTTTTATATTTTAATAAAATTTAGGTAATATTCCAGAAATTACTGAAAAATATTTTTAAAAAAACACTTAGTGCATATTTTTGGTAATTAGTGTATTTTATTTTTATAAAAAATTTTTATAATTATTATAAAGTACAGACAATGCATTGAATTTTAAATAATTTAAAATTTTTCATTTTTTGTTTTCATGTCATCTATTGCAGCTTCGGAAGTTATTTCAGTGTTTTCTTGATGGGTTGATGTCGGTTATCTTTTGTACAACCAATGAATTACTTTTTATTTAATATAAAAATATATTATTTTCCGATCCAAAACAATATAATTTAACCATCGCAAAGGTTTGCATATAGAATGACTCTGAGGTTTTCATTTGAGTCCTTATTTTTTTTTACTAAAAGCTAATTACCTGTTCCTCCTACTTTATTTGTATTTCGACTCTTCAATAATTTGAAAAGGATTCGTAAATTAATAAAATCTTATTTTTCATTTGCAGTATAATTTGAGGTCAAATTGTTGAAATTTCTATAAGATCTCGCTATTTTAAAAATCGGTTTTAAAAAAATGTTTGATTACAAAAAAACACTAAAAGGTTTTGGTGTATTTTTCTTATTACCTTTTTAAGCATATTGCATTCATAAAGAAATTGCCAATCAATATTCTATAAGAATTTTTTTAAAAAGAATGGCATCAATAACTCAATTTTTCAATAAGTGTAATTAATATTTTTTTCTCCCTCTAAGCCCAAATTTTAAAAATGTGTTTCTGTAAGCATATGCAAATGTACACATAGCGTTTTTTTGGTAAACTGAATTTTGTAATCCGAAATTTGTAAACTAAAATTTTGAAAAGCAGAGTTTCATAAAACGGATTTTTTTACTCTTTGATAGCAAACACACAAACATAAAATCAATAAAGGTATGCTATCAACCGAAAGTGATTGAGTATCAAATTAAGCCAAACCACCTGAACAAGCTCAACTCGAATAAAGACTGAATAACGTAAAAGTTATTCTCATTTCTCTACAGTTTATTTGGATTTACTTGTATTTGAGAGCACTTTCTTTTTAAACAAAGGCGATTTTTCTCATAAACATTTGATAGGATCATTTTTTGATGTTCCATTGTTTAATTAATAATGTATTATTTTGATTATTTACTCATCCAAATGTATTTTTATCTATGTATATATTAATTAAATAAATAGGTCAGTTGGCGAAAGCCGTTGACGACATTCTATTTGTAAAAAACAGTTCTTTATCAGGCTATTTTATCTTTAACTTTTATTATTTTTAAACTTGATTAAATAAAAGTTTTTCAATTATTGTGCAAGAACCAAACAAAAACGGGAATCCTTAAAAATATCTAAAGTATTCACAGTTTCGGACATCGGACTATATCCGCTTATTGGATTATTTATATTTTGCTATTATTTTTTTAAATGTTTGTATATTTTCGTTAAAAAAATGATTTTACAAAAAAAATATATTGTCACCAAAAAAATGTGTACATGCATTTTTGAATGTACACCTTTTTCATTCATTTTTGTGTCACATTTTTGTATTTATTTGGATAAACTGGTTTAGGCACAAATATATTTT
The DNA here is from genome assembly GCA_010015015.2 of Bolitophila cinerea. Classification (NCBI taxonomy): domain Eukaryota; kingdom Metazoa; phylum Arthropoda; class Insecta; order Diptera; family Mycetophilidae; genus Bolitophila; species Bolitophila cinerea. The sequence goes on from JAAAKO020014030.1 coordinate 4,065, forward strand.
TTGGGGCTATTTCTTATTTATTTTAGCATAACATTTATATTTCTGTGTGACAATATTGATTATTTTTAAACCGTAATCTGCGTTTTTTTAATTCTATTGGAAAGGTAAGGTTATTACAAAATCTATCAAATTGACTTTAAATGCACTATAAAAAAAGTTTTGTAATAAAGAATAAAAAACAAATTAAAATTATAAATTAATGAAACATATATAAAAAAAACTATTGTTTTATGCGTAAAATATATACATAATATTCCTTATTTTTGTAGCATATAGGCATTTTGAAACCTTCTTTTCTCAGCAAAATACATAAAAAACAATTTTAATAAAATAATCGGGATATCATAACCTATATGTAACCTACAGTCCGCGTACTATGAGAGGAGTGCATATAGTATAAAAATCGTAGAGGGTTCTTCCTAAGTTTCTTCTAATATATTCCTGTATAAATATACAGCCCAAATAATTCCCATAAACAAAAACAAGATCTTAAAGACTTCCGACCAATTAGTAACCTTTACTGCTTTATCAAAGGTCTTCGAAAAGATCCTTAGAAACCATATGACATTTTAAGAATGTTTGAAACGTAATGCTTTGCTCATTCTTCTGGATTTTTCGACCAAGCTCACTAGACATTATGGGTTAAGTTACCTCTTTGATCTAAGAGCAATATAATACTGTAGAGAAGAAGTAAGGTTATGTTTTTGTAATGAACATCTTTTTGAAAATAGGCAGTCAAGTTGGACGTGTCGAGTTATAAGACCAGTTTGGAGATATTTTAATAACACGTATTTTAATAATTTGAAGGTGATATTTGTTAAATATTTGTTAAAATGTAATAAGTTATTAAGTATAGACACTATTTAAGTTTTTATCATGTTATTTTTTTTTTTACTATTTTACGAGTTTTTAAAATATCCGCGTAAATAAGCAATTTGTTGACGATGACAATAACTAAAATACTACCTCAGATTAAAGAGATGTTCATTCTGTGTATAGAAGAACTGGTCTATTTCGGGTGTACATATTAAAGTCTATGTCTGTGATCGTTCTCAGTGTGTAGATATCTGTAGTTCTGACTTCCTTCCTGTTTTCACTGAAGTCCACCAAAGATCTGTCTTTAGCCACCTACTATTTTCCTTGTTTATAAATTACTTGCTTTCTGTTCAAACTTCACTAATTACCATTTATTTGCAGATGAAATGATCGTTAATTTCCAACGTGTTCTTGATAATGTGTCAGAATGGTGCCTACAGAAATACCTTGTCCAAAATATGGGTTGGGTACAAAATCCCGGAAATTAAAATCCCGGAAATCAAAATCAAAAAACAACAAAATCGTTCACTTCAAATTTTTGTCTTTCTTTTTAAATGAAAATAATTTAACTATTATTATTTCTTTACATTACATGTTTTTTAAATGAACCTTTTTAATTTATTTACAACCCGTTAGGTCTTGGGTCGTTTTGGGTAATGCCAAATGAAGTATTTTTTAATTTAATTATTTTATAAGATTTTTAAAAAATACTTATTTTTTCGGGATTTTGTCATTTTTGAAATCTTGTCATTTTCGGGATTTTTAACCAAGTATCTTTGCTGCTGTCCTAATCTATTTTCGGTTTGAGTTGGCTAGCAAGCTCTCGCTTCAGATATTGTATAGGTGCTGAAGAGGTGGAAGTATGATTTCTTGCATTTGCTGATCCAGATGTGCTCCTTTTATCGCCAGCTCATCTGGTTTTTCATTTTCTGCTATGTCTTTGTGAGCCGGAATCCAATAGAGCTCAACAGTGTTTGACTCTGCAAGTTTCGTTAGGGATTCATAGCATTTGAGTACCAGTTTTGATTTAATAAAATTGTTTAGTGCTTAATGGGCATCTTGACTATCTACACAAATTCTTATCCTCTTACCAGATAGGTCTATTTGTTCTAGTAGACTTCTACTTTTGAGGATTGCGAGGACGTTCGCTTGGAAACCTGTACTGTTGCAAAAAACCACCCTTAATCTTATGTAAATTGTATTTTTTTTAAAATTATAAGCGACTGTACTAAATTGTATACTACATTAGTAGAAATGAGTTTAAAGTAGAGACCCACGGATTTTAAGGCTAGTAAAATTAGGTATACTAACTTAAGAAACAACATTTGGTTATAGAAATGAATTTAACGATTTTAGTTTTACTACCATCAAAATACAACTATTTGCTACTTACAAACCATTTTTTTAATATCAAGCACAAATAATAATTCAAAAACAATTAGATTATAATAAAATCAATAAAAATTATATCCCAAAAAGTTTTGAGTGAAATTTAATTTTGAGGAATATAATGAAATATCAGATAGTAGGTTCTCCCGACCACGTAATAAGAGGTCAGTTTAAAACATGAAGAAAATCCAAAGACACTTTAATGGATTTATGTATCCTTGATGTCGTTAAAGTGGTTAAAGTGGTTTATTGATAAACATACATTACATAAATATACTGCGTACCGTTGCCGACATATTGTAAAATACAGTTATGATTTATACGCAAGATCCGCTAGACAACCAAAATTTGCACAAGTACGATAAAAATTGTCTCTTAAATTTTACTGTAAACGATTATCAAATTCATATTAAAAACATGATCACGTGAACATAAATAATAGTTAGGATATTACCGTATGATATTGTTCAATTGTTCATATGCACATGTTAATATTTTAATTGGAACAATTTCAATTTTAATTTGCAAAACGTTTGTAAAGTGTAGGTTGACTACATAAGAAGTGTTCTTAGCAGTCCTCTGCGTTGACTATATTATTTATTATTATCTATATTATTATTTAATTAATTATCTATATTATTATCTTTATATATCAAAACATCTGAGCAGTTATCTTTACTTAATAATATAATTATTATGTCACTGGACAAACATGTTTTATTGGCAGGATGGAATGTGTGTATCAACGATTTGTTTTACCACAGAAATTATGTAGATAGGACTTCTAGGAACTGTTTTTTTATTGTAAATTTTGTATATATTTCTTTTTTATAGCTACTATATAGATAAGAAAAACAAACAATATTTGTATGTATGGTATCTTCAATTTTAAAAAGGAAAATATTAAGTAAATTCGAACCGTATGTCAATGTAAAAAATAATGTCACTATGAAATATATGTTGATACATGTATTCAATATTTTATTCAACATAACCATTTGTGCTGGTAATTATTTTTTTAATATTTAAAGAGGGTTTTCATCAGTCTAGCTCTGTTTTACATTGTTTATTGAAGTTAACATTCTGTATAGTAAAATGTCTGTATATTATCTTTTAAAACAGTATGGTAATTTTGATGGTGGATATTTTGTGTTGAATTCATAATATTAAAATAGTGAATATAGAATAGATAGCAATATGTTTTCAATTAACAAATATTGTATATTTTGGCATCTTTATTTCGCTAATTTTGACATTTTCTTATATAAATTCACATATTTGCATTTTTTATTAAATTACTAAAAAAAAATAAAACAGATATTATTTTACAATAAAATAATTTTTTAAAACCATTTTTATCTTGTAATTTTCCTCATTAATGCAGTACTTTATTTATCTTTAATAATACATATAGTGTGTATTTAATAAACATGGCGTAAACATAAATATGTAATGTGATATGGCTTTGTCTGATCCAGAAACTATGGACTACTATCTTTGTGCTAAAAAAGTCTACACTGATATTTACTAGATCCAATACATTTTAGTGTCATCAATGTGAATGCTTTAAAAAAACGTTTTCCAGGGGAATTAAAATATTACAATAATTCTTCTATCCAAAATCCAGCGAAATTCCAAAATTACAAGTATTGCCCATTTTGACCGGATGTGCCACAGAAAACATCTTTTTATACCAAGAATTTCGACTTAAAAAGTCTTCAATTTCGACTTACGCTTTTGCATTGTCAACGAGCCACAGAGCTCAAGGACATTTAATGTTTTTCGGATTATAAGTCTTCTTTTGCTTTCTCAAGAAGAAGCCCAATATTCATTTTTTGTTCAACGGAAGGAAAAACAACCATATTATATACTATTTAGCTGTTTTATAGAAGATATAAAATTTAGAATATTTGAATTGATAAATATACATTTTTTATTTTGACAAAACTAGATTTTATTATTCAACATATAGTTGCCTTCGAGGGTGATACAACGACTATAGCGGTCATACCATTTTTCGATTACATTTTTATAGTACGATTTATTTTTCTCGTCAAAATAGGCCTCAGTTGCAGCAATTACTTCATCATGGAACTTAAAAATCTTTCCAGCAAGCATTCTCTTGAAATCTAAAAACAGGAAAAAATATATATATATAAATATATATATATGGTGGGTGGGTAAGCAATTCGAAATCCAATTCATTCAATTTTGCCATCGTTTTCATCAATTTGTGACACGGTGCATTGTTTTGGCGAAACAACACTTTTTTCTTCATTTTATCCATTAATGACATCGAACGAATACTTTAACACTTTACGATTAACTTATTTACTGATTACGCTCTACTTACTATATCATCTAAAGACCACGAAGACGCTATTTTAAAAATTAATGAGGACCTCGGTAACATCAATTCTTGGCTGAATGACAACAAACATAAACTAAACATCAAGAAGACAAAATGGATGTTACTTAGCTACCAAAAATAGTGACGACAAGTGTATTACTTATAAATAACGAAGCAATAGAATGGGTATTCACCTTTTAAATGTCTTGGAGTAATAATTGACAGAAAAATCGGATAATGTTTATCAAGCCATTGTTTGGTTTCCACTGTATTTCTTTTCATCAAAAAGCAATTCTTTATTAAAACTGAAATTCACTTTTTTCCATTTTTTTCAAAAACAAAAGTTGCTTTACACAAAAAGCTATAACTAACGAATCAATAGTCAGATTGCTGTCAAATTTATACACGTATCGTTTGAAGGTTAATACTAAATAAAAAAATTAAAAATCATATGAAAAAAAAATTGAATCAATTATTAAATATAATTAATTTAATATAATTAAAAAAAATCTATCACTCTATCATTGTTTTAAGTAAATTGTGTTAAACTCGAGCAACTTTAGGCACTTTACTTAGTATTCCTTTGAAAATCTAAACTTTTAATTATACATTGTACTAATAGTTTTATTTAAAAAAAAGTTTAAATACATTCTTATTGCAACTTTTTTATTTTTCTACAGAGAGAAAAATATTAACTGATTAATTATTCTCGCGAATAATAAATAAATCTACTAGGTTTCTGGCACATGTGGAAAATATGAGAAACATCTTTTTTTGAGATGTAACCCACAAATTTGCAACAATTTTCCTCTAATAATGTTATCCTTAAAAATTTTCTTTAAGAATTGTGGCCTCAATATTTAAAAAAAATGTTTTCAAAATACAAAGATTTTTTCTATAAATAAATTTAAATGAATAGCTAATTGTTACCATAAAATAGTTATAATTGAAAATAAAAATGGTAAAAAAAATAATTGTGACAAAAAAAAGTTGTAACAATTGGTGATATTTAATATTTATTATGGGTACAATTATATGTAACAATATTGATTTTCTGGGCACACTTTATTGTTAGCCTATTTTAACTAAACTGGTTCGAGAACATACGTTGAGGTTACATTTCTTGTTTTTTTCCTGTTTGTTTTCCAACTTATTTATACCTTTTATAATTTTTTTAATAGACCGGGCACATCTAGTAAATTTAAAAAATATTGTATAATTCTGCTTAATTTTCTTCAACAGTATCCATAGATAAGAAGGAAAACTTTTCAAAATAAAACATGTCCATCACGAGTTTAATAGTTTGACTGATTGGGTTTGAATGGTATTATTCCCAGATAAATTAATTTGATGTTGGTAATGGTAAAATTAATAATAACCCTACCAATTTGAAATATCTAGATGATAAAATTAAAGTTCCATCAAAAAGACTTTAATTACCTTTAAAATATTTAAAAGTTCTATACAATGCTTCTAAATGTGTATAACTTTAAATTGTCCCAAATAATAATACTGCTTTTTCGTAAAACTTTCGCCATACCGGAAGTTCTGCATTTTAATTTATTTAATTTCAATCAAGTTTGAGCTGCTACCGGGTCCAAAATAAAAGAAGAATATTATAAAGAACTCAAACTGAGCTCTTATGGTTCCAGAGATCATATGTTACAAACAAACGCACAAACGATTATATATATAAAGATAATTATGAGACTTACGAACCAACCTGTATTGTATATGATAATAATATCTTGTTAAATTTGATTTTCTTGTTTTCCCAATGGGCTTATCAAATTTGTATAATGGTTTTCATTGTGATTTATTGCGGGTGCTCTAAAATATGCGTCAACTCATAGAATAGGTTATCGTTTTTCTCTTCCTCTCTATCTTCCATTCCCGAAATTCTCTCTTATTATGCTTTGTGATTGTGTGTGTGCGAGTCAGTAATTTTCATTGCTCATTCTAGCCGCTATCAAATACTGCCAATGCGAGTCGGCCGTTACGTGCGTCGCGTTGCGTTGTTGTGTGGTTATGTATATGAAAACGCATGCGGCATTCGGATAACTCCAAGAAAATTGATAAGCCACAACGCCAACACTGAGCGACATTACATTTAATGAGTAAGTGTGTGTATGAGTACATATATTAGAAATATAATCTGGTATATGTTGTGATAACGTATCATATAAAACTATGAGCAAGTGTGTAATGTGCATACACTGACTAAACACACACATACATACGAGTTTATTGCCGGACACTTTTCTTTTGACCGCGCGAGATATTATATACTCCAACAACATGCTATACAAGTACAGTAAATAAATTTATATATGTATGCGTGTACGTTCACTCACACACTTTCCTGTTCAATGCGGGCGCATGGGTATATATGTATAAAACTTACGTATACATTCGAATGAACGATAGTACAATAATATAATAAACGGAGGAGGTGATACGGAACATCATTGCGTCTCTCGAGCTCAGCAGTTCAGTACATCGACGGACTGACAAACAGAACGGTGTGCGTGTTTTGTGCGAATCCAAAAATATTCTTTAGAATTTTACAGTTGAGATAAAAGGCGTTTGTGATCGCTGTACAAATAAGTGAGGTGTTATTTTTTTTGGTTGTTTTCATTTTTGTGTTTTTTACGTGTATTTCTGCAACATGGACACAAAAACGCAGGTTAGTGATGTTTAATAGATAATTGATTTGATTTTTGTTTGAAAATTGCTTAAAGGTTTCTAATTTATTTAAATATTTTAACTTTACATTCTCACCGACAAGTATAAACACTTATAATTGGTGATCTTTATTTACACTTGAATTTTAACCAGACGTATATGCAAATACTGGATATTTTGTTGGCACAGGTCAGCAGCCACTAAGTCACTAGCCACTATATAAAAGTACCGTCGCGTCGCCGTGAGCCGTTTACAGTGTACATTTTTGTCTGCGTCCCGTCCATTCTTTGTGACAAGAATAAAATAATATTAAATTCCAATAAACGATAAGAAAACACTCTCGCCAAATCAAATATTAAAACATGTGCTTTGAATTGCGCTTCTGTTTTCAGAGATGATAAGCAAATAGATTCTGTACAAAACAACAATATTTTACGATATGTTATATATTTATAATATTATGATATATATTCCAACTTTAATCTAAGCTTGTGCTTCTGTATAGTCTTTCTAGTAATTGTATGTGTGCATTATTTTTTGAGATAACAGTTCTACATAAATATAGTTTAATTTAGAATCAATAACCGCACTTTTGTTTTTTTTTGACGCAACCATTTCAAATATGATATTCAGTCGTTCATGCCATACCCGCCTTAATGACAACAACGAAATATTTTTATAAACATTGAATAATATTATATAGGTTTACACGTATTTTCAACGCGAATCTTTTTATGTAAACAATATTTTTTTAGTATGAATACTAAATGCGACTACAACGGTGAGTGTGCATCTGATGCGCAGTGCCCCAGCGTCGGTCATCACAATATTAACTACGCGAATGCGCAGTTATTTGAGAATATGATTTATGATCGTATTTATTTTCATAGAGAGAATTGAACATTGAACCCACCCGTCAATATACACATGTGAGCATCGATAAACAATCGAACTAACAAACTGCAACGCAACGATACGCGCCGCCCGCCGCCGCGTCAAAAAGCACGATAACATGTTGTTTTTCAAGCCACATGCAGTTGGCTCTGTTTAAAGTGTGCAGTGTGCAGTGCAGTGCGGTGTGCACGGTACATTGCAATAAAATGTAAGCTTGCTCGTGCGCTTTTATATTATGAGCTCGCTGAAAAACAGACCACACACAAACACACGATATGGGACAATATTTACTGTTTTCAATTATCACTTAATGTTTGAGATTATGAGCAATCGAGGAAAATAAACTATCTATATTTATTTTGAAAATACTAGCAGAGGAAAACTCTTTTAAATATGTGTATTGGTTTTAGTGATTTTCTTGAGACCTTTCGTGAAAGTCAAATAAAATGTAAATTAAAATATGTCATCTAAGGCGGAACAGAACTGTAATTACGTTTCGCTTTAAGAAATTTAATGAAATATAGAAACGGTAAACAAAAACAAATATAATAAAATAAATAGTATACATATGTTAGCAGAAGCTTTGAAAGCAGTTTCAATATATTTAAATAAATAATAACAATTTAGCGCTGCATTTTCTATAATTAATTAAACGTATCTTTGCTAAAATTAATTAGTCGGTTATTAGTCGGTCGCCTCGAGAATTGGATGTGATATTTAACCTTATTCTAATATTGGATTGGAAATACATTTAACAATTCTTTACACTATGTGCTAATGGGGATGTCATTTTATAAACATATTATAAATTTACTATATACATTTTAAAAGTGATACAGTATGACAATTCATCAAAAATATAGTTCACCATTCACGCTCAAACGTTTATCTATAATACTGATTTATTTATTTTAGAAACCGAAACCGGCAAAATTATTTATAAAATTTAAAAATCGCTAAAATAAACACAAATTTGAGCTAGAGTACGGGAACTTATCCAGAAAAAAGGAAATTTGCTTTTGAAAAATATTGTGGTTTTTGTAACAAACAGTAGTGACATATAAAATCAAAACATATGAAATCAAAACTCAATAACTGATTTGCGATTGTGAACAAATAAGAATGCAAACTATATGGTTTTATAAAAATGTTTGTATATAATGCTGATCAATTATATTCTAACTATTGAAATCAAAACCAATTATTATGCAAAATGCTTCATTGGTGTTCTTCATTGTTTCAATCGAGCGATTGTTCAATCTTTTTAGTTGTTTTTTGTCTTTTGTTTTTTTTCTCTATTGATATTTTTATTGCGTTTTATCAAATTTGTCAACGTCCTTTCTATATTCCTTTTAATGTTATACTCAAAGTTAGTATTTATAACATTCATCCAAAAAAAAACTAGTTTAATTAGGCACTAAGAATGTATTAAATAAAATGTAAATATATTTAAAAAAAAATCAGTGGCAATATAGTAAATTTACATAAACTTTTATGGTTAAACTTTTTACTGATTTGGTTTTGTCTTTACACTCAAATGTTGTTTTCAAATAAAATATATTTCTACGTTATTTACATTTAAGAAACATGTATATGATTACTAATTTTAAACGTTTGCTAAACAATAATATCTATGTTTAACGATTATTCAGTAAATTATTATAATTGGTATATTGCTAATTAAGCTAAGTTATTTTTCAATAATACATACAAAATTATATCATTTTTGAATTTTGCATGAATTTAGCTAAAAACTAAAAAAATAGTTACTATAACATTTTTTATAGGACTCTAATATAAGACTGCAGCAATAAATGTTGTAAATATATACAATATAACTTATAAATTTATATTAAACAAGCCTTATGCTTAAGTTTAATAGATTATATTATCCATAAAACACCTTATATTCGATTTTGTATAATAATAAGGTTTAGATTATAAACAATAATAGGTTTAAATTAGGATTTATTGGTACGGACAAAATTTGTGATGAATACTGAGTCTTCGATAATACATTTATTTTATATTATATAAATATTTAAATTTATTAAAATTACTCGTATCACCAAAAATACAAGTTTTAGAGTTGAGACTGGGAGTTTGTCAGTTCATACAAAATTTCGCAGAATTAAAGCACAAAACAAGTATTTTCTAGCAACACCAAGTATAGTTAGTAGTAGCTTGTGTCTTAAATTAAATAAACACCCTTAATGAAAACAATAATTACTATTAGGCAGCACGACTATTAAACAGATAACGATAAAATCATATATGTACCATGTAAATTGTTTTACTGTCGGCCTCATTCTGTAAAAGACATAATAAAAGTACTAAATTATATAACAATTAAACCGGTGAATCGTGTACATTTTACGGCGCATGTATAACAGTATTGCGAAACAATTAAAACGATGGACACGATAATTTCTAATCAATCGAATTTAACGCTTTATAATACGTATATACTAAAACATTATAATATTAATGTTATCAGAGACTCAAACGTTATGTCGATAACAAGATAAACAACAAGTGTTGTAGAAATGATTGTTGTACACATTTTTTAGGTTTATAACCATTTTTGTGAAATATTTTAAAATACTTACATACTTGAATGTGCAAATGTACAATATAATACATATTTATGATATTATAAATATAAAATATACTAAATAAATATTTCCACTGGACAAATATACCGGAAAATACAGACACCGATACTCTCACTATAAAATACCTTGAATACATATGATTGCAATTATTCCAAATAACCGCAAAATATTCTTTGAATATGCAATTTATAACAACCACAAGTACATTTATGTAAATAAGTATATTATCTACATATTATTATACATAATATTTTACAATAATCTAAACTTATACAAACTTATTGGAATACGCATTGCAATGGCCTAGACCTAGAGAATTATTGAGAAATTATATGCACTGGTGTTATATTAAAACAAATATTAAATCACGGTAGTTTATTGTGCAAGTAAATTGCGATTAGATTCTAATAATACTTTAATGTATTTTGAAATATATTTTATTTTTAAATATATATTTTTTATCATTTTAATATAACGAATCTAAATTTTGTTTTAAGAGTCATTATAAATTTGAAAAAAAAATTCAAATACATGACATGTAATTTCGTTTTTTAGGTCATATTTAAAACAGTGTTTTAAAGGCCATATTTTTAGTTGCCCTGATTATAATATTTAAAATACAATAATTAAGATTCCATTAAGAATGCACGAGATTAATATCGTCTAAAAGATACTTTACCTCAAAAAGTAGTACTTATAATTTATTCAATATTTATAGTTGTTCTATAAGTTTTAGGCATAAATCGATCTTTAAAAACAAAATGTGCTTCTAAAATAAAATAATGTGCATCTTAAGATAACAGTGCTCACTGAAAAAAACCATGATCCAAAAACAAAAATGACCAACCAGAAAGTATATAATGCCATTTTGATACAATTGGAAGGACATTTTTGTTTTTTTATGGTGCACAATTTTTGTTATTGTAGATTTTTAACAATATAGAATTTTAAAGTGAGTTTTATTGTAAAATATATGATCTGAGTGGGTTGTATTTGTCTCAAAACCGAATCCAAAACAATTATAAATTTTATCGAGACTATTCACTGCATCTCCAAGTGGTTAGATTTTTCATTCACTTGTTTAGTTCTTTATCTCTGTTTAGTATATACACAAATTACAAGTCAAGTCTGCCTCAAAATTTTGATGGAGATTTTTTCAGATTTTTTTGTCGATGACGATACTTTCCTTTTTTCGTTTTTGATTATGAAAGGATTAAAATATATGGTTCATAATTATAAGAAAACGTATATAAAATTAAAAAAAAATAATAAAAATATAAAATAATTCAAAAGCGTTATTGATTATGAAATTAAGCCCAAGCCAAAGTGCGGGTATGCAGGATGTTAGCCGTGTGATGTGAACAAGTAACGTATCAATGCAAGTTATCTCGTCATCGACGTAAAAGTCTGAAGAAAAAAAAACACCATCAACATTTTGGGGCTATATAATAGAAATAAACTAATTTATTTTAAAATCAGTATTATTATTTAAAATTAAAAAAATAACAAAGAAAAAACGTTAAGCGAAATAGCAGTCGATATGTCCTAAAATTGTAATCAAACAAAAATAATATTTACAATATTTAAAATAAAAATAACAATATAATTTATAATATGTATTAGTTAATTATATTATGGACATTTTTTTATAAATTACTAAATTAAAAACAAAAATAATAAGTCAAAAATAGATCAAAAAAAACAAAAATATAATTATATTTTTTTGTTATTATTTATAAAAAAAAGTATAATAAAAATGAGTTCCCTAACACAACCGTCAAAAAAAACTCAATCTTTACGCAGATAACATTCGAAGCAGTTGTTCAATGTCAAAACAACAGACGACGACACCGACTTAGTACCACATTTTTTATACATACAATTCGAATATATATTATGTAAATATTATCTTTATATATATATATAAATATATAAATTTAAGAATACAGGGTGTCCAACAGTCATCACACAAATGGTACAAATACTGAGGTTGTATTGCTTTCTTGAATAAACA
>JAAAKO020014041.1:0-16819 GCA_010015015.2 Bolitophila cinerea
ATTCTATGTTTTAGCTACCGACATTCACAATGGTCCATCGTAGCGGTTCACCGTCTCGCAGCTCCATGAACAATGACGCGGATGCAGACGAAAACATCACTGCGATTCCAGCAACTACGCCAAGCAGCTCTGACACCACTACCACTAGCATAAACATTACCAGCACAACAATCCACACAGATTTGGCATCGAATAGTTCGACTGCGGACATCTGTGAGGACAGTGCCGTCGACGGTGGCCGCACTCACATCGGGGATCACAACTCATTATCCGCATCATCATCATCATCGTCGTCAGCATCTCTGCCACAGTTCCTGGACGGACTAGAACTGAAGCGAATCATTCATTTAACGCCACCGCCACTGCCTCCCTCGATGGCAATCGTGCCAATCGTCGAGCAGACAGACAAAACACAAACACCAGCTGAACCACCACCGGAGGAGAATAAAAGACTGAACGAAAACTCCGTCGAAGACGACGAAAACGAAAACGATAATAGTACAGCAGCTACCAACGAATGTGTTCAGCAATCCAGTGATAATTGTAATATCGCAGTGCCATCGGTGTCCAGCAGCAACACCATCACAACCAGAAGCAGTGTCTCCTCCTCGCCACAACGCAGCAACAATAATAATAATAACAACAACAACAACACTCCAGTAACAGCCATTGTATGCAGTCTTCCTCTGGACCGACTGCCCGACAGTCTAGTCGAAACTCTATCTGTCGTTACACCAAAGCAAGTAGAGCACCAGCAGAAGCCACCGAACACGCCTTTGGCCATCAATAAAACCCTATGCCTCTACTGTGACCGTACGTTTTCCAGTCAGAAGCTTTTTGCTAAGCACTCGAAACGTGTCCATCAGGCACCCGAAGGACGACGTCTTAGCTCTCGCAAGTCAAACACGGCCGCTCTTCTCTATCCCGGTTGTGCGCACTGTAACAATGGCAAGACCACATTATTACTCGCCGACGAGCTTCCAGCACTGTTCCATCATCTCGTTGACATGCACTTTGACCTCTACTTTGCGTGTAAACCGTGTGAACTGCGATTTAGCAGTCGTGATCTACTAGACAGGCATCAACGCGCAGAGCATGGCCGTGCTGTTGGCGGTGCCAAGCAAAATAAACCACTGCCATCGGTTTATGATAAACGAAAAAAGACGTGTCCAGAGTCACGAAACCGGAGGAAACCTGATGAAGAAGACACACCAATAATACGTACTAGTCGACGCCAACAGGCAATGCTGGCCGCAGCAACAAAAATGTCTAGCTCGCGCAAGAAACAGATGCTGCGCAATGGTGGAGAGGATGCTGCAATACTCTCGCGTTTGGGTATTGCTCAAAATCGATCACCTCGAACGCGTCGTGGGGCACTGAAAAATCGTCAAACTCCAACTGAGGCATTCCGCGCCGAGACACCGTCAACGAAAGCGGCACGGACATCAAACAAAAGTGCTCGAGGGGCAATGGGCACCAGCACCGGAGCAATTTCGATAATGTGTGGAATGCAGACAGAAGGTGGTGCTGGTGGCATCGGAGGTGGTTTGCTGGAAGGAAATTCATCTGTATCAGCTACATCGAGTAAGGGATCGCGCCATGAAGCACTAAGCGGTACTTTCGATGAACACTTTTATGAATATGTTAACCTGAACGTACGCCAGAATCTCAGTTGTCACATCGACGGTAAGCTCCACCAGCAAATCGACCAGGCAGCTCTAATATCAAGTGTCTCCGCTGATGCTGCTTCCGTGCCTGCGGTGCGTAGCACTTTAGTACGCACTGCCACAATGGACACAGAGATTCATGAAGCCACCGCTCTGGCTGCCCTCACTGCCTTTCCTACGCTACTGACCGCACAACAGTACGGCGTTGAACCAATGCCAGCTGGTAAAATGAAAAAACCGATTACGAAAAACTCCTGGAAATGGAAGTGGGACTGTGTTAAAAAGTACAAGTTTATCAGTGAAGGTGGTCGCATGGTCAAGAAGATCAAGCAACCGGTTGCTGGACGTCGAGATCTGTCCAAGCTGGACATGTGGACACAGTTGACGATGCGCACCAAGCATGAGGTAGTACAGCGTCAGAATACCACCGAGGATAGTATTGCTGAGGCAGAGCTGGCGAGAGATGATAAACGACGACTGATTGCACAACTAAACAGTATTCTGGATGCGCGCACGTTGCCACAGATCAATCTGGAGCAGAATGATCAACGGGTTATCAAGTGTGAGCCAGAGGAGACAACATCAATAGTTTTACCATCAGTTGTAGTAACAGAAAGAAGTGTCACGACGGACCCAGCCGACAATCTACCAGCACTGCTGTCACTAACGCGAAACCCTAATGTAACCACTACACGAACACCTTTGGTGCTCAGCGGCGAATGGGCACGTCCACGATGCTACATATGCTTTGGATGTGGCAATAAATTTGATACCGTAAAACTACTCGAAGAGCACAAGCAATCGCGGCATCCGTTTGTCTATTCTACGCACTACGAGATCGTGGGCAAAGAATTGATTGACGGAAATCTGTTTAGACACTTTTATGTGCCGTCAACGGCGTTACAGTGTCGCAGTGCGTACGCTAGGCGTCTGACAGCCACAGCCGGATCGAGTAGTCTTGATGGTGTCGATGTTGCCTCTACGACCGAGGGGACAACAACCGAAGAGTCGATGGACAGTGTGGCATCGTACTCAGGCAAGAGTGAATCGCTGGACGACTCAGCTTCGGCGGTCAGCACAGTAAAGGCAAGCATTAGTACCGGAGGAAGCGGAGGAGGAGGACGTTACAGTAGCTCGATGTCTTCGATGCGTTCCACGCCAACTGGTGAAATGCGTCCGTGCACAAAGTGTCAACGTGAGTGTACCGGTACCGTGGATCTGTACCGGCATATGCTCGACTGTTCCGGAGACTATGCATGGTTTCTGGCCAAAAAACGGCAAACAATTAAGTATCGATACTTTGGATCGCGACGACGTAAGCAGAATCGTGTGGCTCAGCGCCGGACGACGGTGAGACCGAAGAAGGAAGACGATGGTGGCGCGGAGGGGCTGGACCGGGAAACACCGCCGCGAATGCGGGAACCACAACAGCCAAAACCGAAGCCAAGCGATGGTAAGACAGAGTTTATTGAATGTCCTAATAATATGTTTTGTATTTTAGGAAATTCCTTTCGTTCAGGAAATTCGAGTCTGTTTTTGTTTTGTTTGCCGTTCGGAGGAATCGTTAGACTATTCGATTGCTGGTACTTCGGATGTACCATGGATAAAATAGTACTCAGTTGCGAATCGTCATAATTACATCAAACCATAGGCCATTGTTGGACTTCAGCTTCTCGGGAATACCGTGTGTTGTGAAATACGATTTTAGGTTCTAGGCAATTGAGTGATATTTTGGCAATATAAGAAACTATTGTTACTGTCGTCTATTAGCAAGAAATCACATGACTTGAAGGTAAAGATATCAGTTGCAAATATTTGGAACGGTAAAGTTGGCACGTTGAGTTGTGTGAGCATTGCTTCTAGTCGGTAGCAATAATTATTTTGTGACCTTTGAGCAGAAGACCCTTGTATTCGGTAGCGTAAATTTCATATTGCTTCACTCCGGCTGGAATTGTAGTTTTAATTTTTCACGAAATGTCAAACATGTTACAGCGTCTCATCTCAAGAATGCGCATTTTGCATGCGGTTTGCTGCGTGATTGGAAACCGTTATTAGGCATTATGACATCGAATTCTTTTGCGACTGACGTCTGTTGACACAGTCGCAGCTAAGTGTGTTAGCAGTGTTCATCGTCTCTCCATTTATGTATACAATTTTGGGATAGTACAGCACGATGTCTAGCAGGATTCGCTGCAGATGTTAATTTCGACGGTCAATAATTTTATTATATAATCATGATATTGCAAAAAGCCATAGCTGATGGCAAGTAATTCTCTCTCTATTTGAACACACATCCAATGCCGTTGAATATCTGGTTTTGTGTTGACATCCTTGACTCGCAATATCTTCCTTAAAGGTACGCAAATATATCGAATCCATCTCGCTTGCTCAAAATTTGTGCGTCACACACGTTAAACAACGTTAAATCTTTCGTTTTTTTGTGACACCGCGGCTTTGCAGTGGACTTTTTTTACTTTCTCTCTAAATGTTGATCATCTATAATCCTCGTTCTGGAAAATGTTCATGGTGGAAACGATCGTAAGCATCCAAAAGATTTTGAAAATGTAAAGTCAATATATGAGATTTTTGTTAAATTCCATATTTTCTCGGTCTTGTCTAAATAAGTTTATATATTTTTATATTATATTTTTCCGTTTCTCCTTAATCTTAATAACGATTAACTCTGTCTTTCTGTTCTCCCGCCTAGCCGAATCCATTCAACGCATGCTAGCTAATCTGCCAGCGAAGCGTGCCTGCCGTCAGATCATACCGAATGCGTCCGTAAAAAAACAACGTGTAGGCGCCAGCGCCAACGTAAAATTCAGTGCACGTGGGCGCCAGCAGCAGATTCTCGTGAAAACCACATCCCGCATAGATGGTGCCATCGGCGTTCGAAGCAGGCGCTTTGTTGCGACCTCTGCCACAACTGTAACAGCCGTCGGCAAGAATCTTACGTTGCGTAAGCGAATGGCAGCAGCTGCTGCAAAACCTGTGCAGATGGCTGCACGCAGGACGAGATCAGCACAGGTTACAGTACCCACCTCCTCGATGCTGACCAAGACGAAAAACGTTCCATCAACCGGTAGCGATGAATTCTTGGACACACTGAAACAAAAAACAAAACGTGTCGTTGGCAAGATTACGAGTTCGTTTCGAAGAGGCGGTAAAGCAGCGGCTAAAAGCGTTGACACAGTAGCCAGCACTGCGTTAGTGTCCGAAAAGATTGTCACACGTAAGGTTCAGGTGGTGCTAAAGGACGTACTTCTGTCTAACGGTGGCGTAGATGTGCTGCCCGACAAACCGAAAGAGAATATTATCCGACGCACACTTAGCTTTAGAAAAACTAAACAGAAAGACGTCGCTGCTGCTGTGGTTCCCATTTCGATGGAGGCAGATGTCACCGCTGCCACTGCTCCCATTCCGATGGAGGCGGCCGACGGGAACACTGCAAGTGATAAAGATGAAAAGAATACGAGTGTCGCAGACAATATTCCAGAGACCACGAAAGTTGCAGTGACGCAAAAGCGTGGCAAAACAATTAAACGGATCTGGAAGGGTATCCGTCGAAAGTGTCGTCAAGTGCCGACCACGCCGGCTGCTAATCAAAGTGAAGTGCCAGATTCCGTGGAAGTGCCGGGTGTACATTCTAGTGTAGAATCAGTTGTGTCGGTTGACACGGTTAATCCAGTGCAGCCAGTCGAGATAGTCGAACCAATCGTCGAATCAATCGTCGATGGAGTGAAACTAATTGCAGATGTAATTTTAGATGTAGTAGTGCCCTCTGGAGGAGTGGAAGAGAACAATGATAAGAACTCTGTGATACCAATTAAAATCCCGGTAGGCGATCAGCCCGTCTCGGCGGTGCCGTGTGCCGAAGTGCTGCCACCAACTCCAGTTAAATCAAACTCTCTGGAATCCCTTAAAACGCCTCCGACCGCCAAGCGGCGCGTTCGCAAACTGAACGATTGCATTGCAATGCTCACAGGGAAGCTACAGGAAAAGCTCGGCGTGCTAGACGTTGAGAAGAAGAGTACAGCTGCGGAAGAACCAGTATCATTACCCTCGACGGAACCTCTATCAACCCTGACGAAGAAAACACAAGAGCCAGTCTTATCTCTTAGAGAAACTATTCCAGTCATGTTTAATGTGGTAGCACCTTTAAAAGAAACTGCTACTCCGGATACACCAAAGAAACATCACACCAAAGGACGCAGGAATAAGCTCGATTTTACTCAAGAAGTGAGTGTTGTTCCGGTGAAGCCGGCACCAGTGGCAACTTCAGTACAAGTCTTACCTTTATTGCCCGTCGTACCATCAATTCCCGTAGTACCTTCAATTCCATGTGTTCCTTCAGTGCCCATCGTCTCTTCAGTGTCCGTCGGTCCTTCAATGCGCGTCGTACCTTCAGTGCCCGTTGTGCCTTCAGTGTCCATCGTACTACTCGCCTCACCACAAAACGATAACGAGCCCCTGAACTTATCAATTACACCACGTCGATTACAGCAACCCCCAGTCTACCAGACACCCAGCTCACAGGAGCACCGTAAAGCTGTACCACCTGTACCAATACAAGTCGCTCCGACTCTACCCTTCAGTCTACTAAGCCGATACAGCCGAGATAAACCCCTGACCACAGCTCTGAGCCCCGTTTTGGACTGTACCCAAGTGATACAATTACAAAGAGCTCTTCCGATTACAGCTACTCGAACGATTCTTGCAAAACCATCCGTCTGTAATGGTGGTTACATGACTACACAGGCTAAAGCCACTTCAACAAGTGCTTCCGCTCACCTCGGTACTGTGCAAGAGCTTACGCTTAATGAGCGTGTCATTTCTAACGAGCTAGTTGTTACAATGACAACACCGAAGAAGCCACAAGACATTCCATCACAGCATCAGACGGTGGCTAGCTCTCCAGCACTTCTGGCCCTTCTCCACACGACACCGACCACGGAGTCGAGCCGATCAAAGAAACGTACACCAAAGAAGATGATCCAGAGGGGTCCTATCACGTTCTTCGATAAGCTGGGCGGCCCTGAACCTCAACAGCCTAGTGCGCTTCTACCAGCTGTAGTCCCAATAGCTATTGGACATCCTTTGGTTATGCCTATGCTTTCCGAAAATGTGTTGACATCGAAGGAGTCAGAAATAACGCCAGTGCCCTCGATCCGAGCAGCACGCAGTCGTACTAGCAAACAACTCGAAGATCTGACCAGGACTGCCATAGAATCTAAAACTCTATCCAGTAATTTGAAGACAGTAGAAGGGGCTACAAGTGGTGATCTCAAAATGGCAAAGGAAGTTTTAAAAGAAGTTTTTTCGAAAGAAATTGCGTTGACTCTGTCAAACATCAAGGAGGTTCTACCAAAAGGTACCGATATCGTTCCAGTTGCTTTAGAGCATAAAGGAGAAGAGCGTGGCCCCAATGAAACTAACAAAAATCTTGTCATGGAATCAGAAGATCAAAATATTGTCCAAGATCTGTCCACGCCAGTGCTTCATTTTGCAGAGAGTGCGACAGAAACTACAAAATCAACACCTACAAGGTCCAGAAAAACCAAACGGGAGGTTGAGTTTGCTGAAATGGATTTATCTAAAACCATGCCTTTTCGCAATGCGCAAGTGATGGATTGTAGGACTGAGACTCATACTCCGCAAGACCACACCGCCACACTGCATAAGAAATCCAAAAATGATGTGGAACCGTTTGCAGTCACAGCTTCTACTAAATTAATCGACGAAATTGCAGAGACTAAGATTCTGGTATCCACTGCCACCACAAAGTCGTCAAAAAACTCAAAAATGGAAGCAGAGCTAAAACCTAAAGAGAAACAAGTGAAACAAGTAATAACCCCAATTTTGGAATTGGCACAAAGTGTCATTCCAAAATCCACGCCCGCCGCCAAGGCCAGGATATTCAAGAAGAAAACTGAGATAAACCCTAATGAAAATCTAGTAAAAGCACCGGACGACGCTAATGAGAAAATTATAGTTGAAACTGAAACTTTGACTGAGGTTTCAAAACCCACGTCCCCTGGAAAGACTAAGAGATATAAGAAAGAAGCAGAGTTAAATCCTAAAGAAAATGAAATAAATAAAGAAGTAACACAGCTTGATGGTAATGCGAAATTGATAGTGGGATCTTCAAGATTGATTGAGATGCCAAAATCCTCTTCCTCCTCTGTCAGGTCTAAGAGATCCAAAAAAGAAGCTGATGTAACCCCGACCAAAACTGGAGAAGATCTAGTTAAAGTACGTCTCGATTTTAATGCAGAAGTTATAATGGAATCTGGAAACTTACCTGACCTACCGAAATCCACTTCCTCCGCCAGGTCTAAAAGATCCAAAAAAGAAGCAGAGGTAAATCCTAAAGAAAATGATGTGGATATAGTGAAAGTTTCGTTTGATGCTACTTTGGATGTAATGGTGGAATCTGTAAGCTTAACTGAAATTCCAAAATATACTTCCGCTGCCAAGCAAAATAAATCAAAAAAAGAGGCCGAGGTAAAGATTGCTAAAAATGATGTCAGTCTAGTAGAAACACCCCTTGATGATAATTCGGAAATTATATTGGACCCTCCAAACTTCACTGAAGTTCCAAAATACAGTCCCGCTGTTAAGTCTAAGAGATCTAAAAAAGAAGCAGAGTTGAATCCCAAAGAAAATGAAGTAAATCTAGTAAAACTTCCACAAGATGCTACTTCTGAGGTATTAGTGGAATCTGCAAGCTTACCTGATCTTCCAAAATCCTCTTCCGCGGCCAAGTCAAAGAGATCCAAAAAAGAAGCCAAGGGAAAGACTGTTAAAAATGAGGTAGGTCAAGTGAAAACACCAATCGATGTTAATGCTAAAACAATAGTGGAACCTTCAACCTTAGCTGAACTTTCAAAATCCACGTCCACCGCTAAAAAAGAATTGAATTTAAATGACCACGATACTGAAGAGAAATTCGCTACTTCGGAAATAAAATCAGCTACCCCTACAAAATGTATAATAGCACAACCGGATATTTCCGAAAGCAATGTGAATCCTTCTGAAGCCACAGTTCTTCCTAAGTACACGTCCCCAAAATCGAAGAGATTCATAAAGGCAGCCGCCGAGCAGTCTATCAAACCGGAATCCAGCGCTAATGCTACGGTAAATTCGAAACCCACAAAGTACAAGAGATCCAAAAAATCAGCAACTAAGGCAGAAACTAGTCTTCTACCTGTTAATCTTAACTTAGAGCCTACAAATCAGACCTCAAATGCCGAAATCACTGCTGCTGGACCGCAAGAGCCTGAGATTGAATTTAGTCTAAGCAAGTCCTTGACTGGAACCAATACTATTCTACTTCAGGAAAACTATGAAGAATTCAGCAATGAGAATAAGAGGTCAATCACGAGTTTGAGAAGAACCCGAAATTCGAAGCTCGAAAGCGTTGTTGAACCACCAAAAGTAACATCTCAGGATCTTGTGTTGGCATCAGAGAATCTAGGACCTCATGAAGATTGTAGTAAATCAAACTTTGCCAGCCCAGCTGAGTTTAAAAAACAATCAATTAAGGTTCAAACTATCGCATCGGACTTGCAGCACACAGAACCCATTCCGGAAGATGTCAAATTAAATAAAGCTAATAAACTAAAAGACCACGATGACAAAATGGTCATAGAAAACATTATTGTTCCTAAGAACTCTGAAGAAGATCAGATTACATCAACGATTTCCAAAACTTTCCTAAAATCTCTTCAAAACACAGCAAGCAATTCAATCTCCCTCAAAAATGTAACCGATACTAAAATCTCTGAATTAGAAGCGTCTCCAATCGAACTAACTCCAACAAAAAGCTTACGCTCTAAGAAGAGTACTCCAGAGACTACTTCTTGTCTGGATTTAAAGCAATCGACTGAAAGTGTTCCGTCTATCTCAGAAACTCAACTGCCAACTACGAATATCACGCGAAAAAAGATAGCTATAAGTACAAACGCGATGCCGGAAGTCTCGAAAGAAACTCATGATTCCGATATAATCGACCAGCGATTGTTAAAGACCAATCAGTCTTCTGCCAAACGAACACCTCCTCCGAAACAACGTCGAAACTCAATCTGTCTAACACCCCGAAACCGTAAAAAGAGTAAAACACCCAAGAAAAGCGCTACAAAAGTGATCGCCGAAGAAATCGCTCCAAAAATCGTTGAGTCGGCCCCCGTTGAGTCTGCACAGCCAGCGAGAAAGCTTCTACGCAGTCGTTCCAAATCCGTATGCTTTGAGAAAAGTCCGTATGAAGATGACATTGAAATTTCGAAGACAATGACTCCGCCACCCCAGCACAAATCTTCCGTACGCCGAACAAATCGTACCAACGCTGATGTAAAACTATTCGACTCGTCCAGTGACGAAGAACTGCTGCCCTGGGATCCAGAGTTTGGATTTGTCAAGCTTAGCCCGACGGTGACTGAAGACAGAGTAGATTTAGTGGATCCAGTCATCGTTGACGTCGTTCCCACTGCCGCCGTCGAAGTCAATGCAGAGGAGGAACTTACGCCATCTACAACAAAACGAAAACGTCGCAAGAACGAGCTCGCCAAGATAATTGCAGATCAACTGCTGGAAAGCTTCAAGGAAGTCGATCCGTCACGCATCGAAGAGCTCAAAGTTCTGCATGACATGTCCTGCGAGAGTAGCGAAGATCTGCTAATCATTCCACGCACGCCTCCCCCGAAACGGAAGTCCACACTCCTGGCAGCGGCAGCTGCAACCAAGAAACATACAGCGCCTGTCGTCAAGTCGGCAGCGATCAAGCCAATTCTCAAGGAATCTCCGCCGGAAGTCAAGTTTAATGCTGCAGCTGATCCCGTAGACTCGGACGATGAACCACTGTCAAATGTACGTTCACTAATAGACGTTGTCACGACGAAGCGCACGAAGAAGCCGAGCAAAGTGAAATTTGAGGACGACGATGCTGGACATGCCTCGGACACGGGTACCACGCCTGTGCCGACGGCACAGAAGATAACCCGACGACGCACGACGATGTTTTGTGAGACAGTGAGACCTGCTGCGTTGGGCGTCAAAAAACGAGGACGACCTTCGAAAGCTGAGGCATTAACCAAATTGGAATCAGTGGTAGGCATAAAGACGACTAGCTCATTGAAAATACCGGATTCGAGTACAGAGACTCCACCGCCGAAGCGACGATCGCCCGGAACGACAATTGTCCGGGAAGAGCTTCAGTCAACCCTACTAGAAACACCGCAGTCCTGTAATAAGGCAAAACCGGCAAACACACAATATCCCGCACCAGTCATAGTGAACGCAGCTATCCTGCCTACAATCGATAAGCTTACCCCACCACTTGCAGAACTTCCACCAATCATCGCAGTTCCTATTGCGGAACTCCCACCTACAATTGTAGAACTACCACCTCAAACCTTAATCGCAATTGATCTTCCTGCAGCGACCACAGAAGTCTCATCCCCTGTGGAATCTCATCCACCTACCGAAAAAACTTCGGTCAACGATCTTGTAGCTCAGATAATTAGTGACTTTACCACCTCCACCATCGACTCGCGTAATAACTCTCCGCTTGTGTTCGGTCAGCTGAACAAAGCCAACGTGGACCAGATAACCAAGCATCGCTTTGAAACCATCGCCCCGCCGCCAGCGCTACCACCGCTAAAGCACAAATCCATTGCAAATATAATACGCATGGATGCTGCTATGTCCAACGTCAAGTCCCCATTGCGAGCACCGTTTATGTCACCGCGCTGGGAACCGGATGCAGATGATGCCAAGAAACCAGAATCGTGGACACCTGAAATGCCAGTCGCTACAGCAGTGGTGTCAGAATCTACTCTCTACCAGACCGTAAAAACGAAAACGAAAAAACTACTAAGCAAGATGTCTAAGCGCAAGTCCAAGAAATCCGAAAAAGCCGAGAAATCCATTCGCAGTTCCACAACGGCGACGAGTGTTACCAAGCGTCCGCTGCTTCGGCCCAGCATTCTATCGACGACCAGCAGCATGTGTTCACCTGGTCAGACCGGCGGTAGTGCTGAGAGCAGTCCATCGACGGCAATATCAACAATCTTTATCAACGAGAAATTAAGTCCGATCAGTCCGGAGCCCGTAGACACCCAAGCAGCGAACGATGACCTATTCAGTGTTCGACCACGATCAGCGGTCAGTCCGGACGGACGATGTTTCAATTTGTTTGCGATCACAAACGCCACGGGTTCGATTGACGTTGGTCAGGTGAGTAGACCGCTTGATAAGCACTTGGAAACGCCAAAGACTGTCAAGGTGATGAAGATAACGAAAGTGGCGGAAAAATTGGTAAAAACTTCGAAACGGGCTGAGAGAGCTGCAAGAGCTTTGACCCAGCCGATAACACAAATACAACTGCCCAAAGAGCGATTACGACAAACTCAGTCTTCTTCCTCTTCGGACGAAGGCCACGAACCAGCCTTATCGCAAAATCGTCGTCGCAAGGTCACGAAGCGACGTAGAAAAGCAATGTCAATCACTCTACAGCCTACACGCAGCACTCCCACCACTATCGACCGCAAAAAGTCTTCTGACCTTTTCGACGCCGTTAAGAAACAACCGATTATTTCCACGAAAAATCCCGTGAAAATTCTGCTGAACTACGACTCAACGCAGGATACAATTCTATCGGATATTGTGAACAAGATTCGAGACGCACATGACAAAAGTGAGTCGGAAGAGGACCTCTGTCTGGCCGCCATTGCAAAGAGTTTAAACGCAAAGATCTTGAACGATGACGATGATGAGTTCAATAATGATGGTGCTCCACTGGACCTGTGTGAAACCATTGAAAAGGCAACGCCTTTAGAGCAAATACCAACTGTTGAAGTTGAGCCACGGAAAGAAGTGAATGAGGCTGTGGAGCTAGTGAAAGAAGAAGAACAGATATTGCCTCCTCCACCACCACCACCTTCTCTGCCGCCGCCGCCGCCACCAGCAGTTTTTATCGCCGACGGAGACGAGAACACAAACACTGAACTGATAGATATGGACCTCGAGGACGACATGAGTGTATACACTAGTTTCTCCATTGACACCACAACCACAACGTCCGGCGGAAAACCAGGCAGCGCCAAGAAGAAGCGACGCATGAAACGCACCATTAAAACGAAGGCAAGCCGTCGTAATCGTAGGTCAACTGAAGGTACAGCCCTACTGCACTACTGCGACGTTTGCTCAAAGACATTCAATACGTCTCGCAGTCTGGCCTCGCACAAGACCACTCTCACACACATCTCGAAGCTTTCCGAATTAGAGTTTCTGCAATCCAAGCAAACACATCAGGCAATCGTCGATTCTCCGCAGTCTGACGAACTACAAACACCAGAACCCTTTGTTCCGACTGTGGAATTTCCAGTGCTGGTCACCGAAGCAGTCCAGGTGATCCCGCTACCGCCGCCATCTATAGTAGCCAGCACTCCACCTCAACCATTGATTCCATCACCACCACCATTACCAACAACGAAAAAATCACCGACAAAAGTAAGTCCTATTCAACCGGCACCAAACGCCTACCTTAGCGGAATCGAGCCGATCTCCTCACCCGAGAACATGGAGATCAACTACGATCGCTACAACATTCAACCCAAACCGTATCTCGTGTCCGCCGCCAAAGAAACCGCCCGTCAAGCAATGAACCAAGAAGAGCGCCTGTTCTACGAGTGCTGCAGCATGCTCAAGGATTCCGATCGGTCAACCGTCGCCATTGTCGATAATAAATACTATCCAGCCTCCCGCAATCCCACTGCCGAACTCATGTCGACCAAACCCGTAACGCCAAAGTCAAACGAGCAATATTCGTATCTACTGCCGGACTCCTCCAAACATCACACGCTCAAGGGAAACCTAAAGATCGATCCGAATCAGTTCAGTGACATTTCATCAGATTCGAATCCCGCGTACTCTTGTCCACAGATACCGAGTTCGTCGGCAGCCACCCAGCAGCCAAAGACATTCCCAGCGGCCGCCACCACCACAAGTAGCTATCCCGATGATGCTGCCGCTACCGAGCATCATCGTTCCGGTAACTATCCTGAGAGCACAACGCTAGTCGAACGAGACTACCCGGACACGTACTCGGATATGGGCGATAGCTTCCATTCGTCTCCACCGCAAGATTCACTGTTTGACACACCTGAGCACGGCACAGCACGCAGTAGATCGAATAGCTTCCGAGCCACATCCGGAACTCGCTTTGACTTCAACGTACAACACACAACAGCCACAACGCCTAAAGCTGGCTGTGGCCTAGAGGCCACCACAAATTTAAAGCTTCTACATACGCTTCGTTCGCCTCTACATTCTTCGTCGTCACAGAGTTCGACCGTTTCGAAGCCCCGCACAAAAGGAGCTATGAAAGGCTACGACAACTTCAAGGTGTCCATACCTACGACTGGACTAGATCTGCAGCTTGCCCTAAACCACAGTCCGAATGCGACGGCGGGAGGTTGTAAGCTAGCCGCACTGGCTGATATCGCGCTGGGCGGCACAGATGTGCCCCATGCTGTTGGGCTTATTCGGTCTCCGGCGGATCATCATGTTGGGCCACTAGAACCACCAGAACCTGTAGAAGCTACGCTTGTGGCCAAAACCACAAGTTGTGGCGTCATACAGGACTCAAAGCGTGGAAACAAACTGGGATTCAATCAGCGCAAAAAGAAACAAACGCCAACAAAACCGAAAGATGTTTACGACTTTGAGGACTCTCAGGATGAACCAGCACTGCTGCCAATATTGACCACTAAATTAGTACCGGCGGTGGTGCGTACGCAGACACCAATTGTGCTAGCCGATGAAACAAGTCAGGTGTCCAGCTACTCGGATCGCGATGACTTCAACTATGACTCGGTGGGAGCAGCCAGTTCGGACGATGATGATGACGATGATGATGATAACAACACCAAGAATGTACAAAAGAATTTAATCATGGGTAGAATTTTCAAGAGTGCCATTAAAACAACACCCGTGGAATCAAGCAAAAGTGCAGCGCTAAAAGAACGAAAGGAGGTACCTATAAAAGTAGAGACGCTGCTTAAAAAGAAACCTATTCCAAAACAAGAACTGGATAAGCTCTTCGATAGCTTGCGTGGCAAGGAGACTAGTGCAGCAGCCACTGATGGTGTAGCCAACAAGCCAGAGGCTAGCACAAGCTCTGTCCAGCAATTAGAGCGTTCACAACATCGTTCCGCCCCAGCAGGTCGGCGGTTGCGCAAACCACGCGAAGTGGCCAATCTAGAAGCCGAAACTGGTATGACCATGGAACAGATAATTGAACTAATCGGTGTGGGTCACCGAAAGCCACAGCGTCGCTGTGCGGCTGCCAAACAGAACGTGCTCGCTGACTCGTGGAGTTCCGATGAGTTCGAGGACTTCCATTCGACCAAGGATCTAATTGCATTGATGCAAGTGGCCGAAGTAAATGCAAAGCGAGCTTGTGGCAAAAGCTCCAAAGCACCGTCATCGTCGGCAGTGCTCTCCTCAAAACACGACGAACATTCTGCGTTGAAATCCACGTCGAAGCCACCGAAACATCATCGTTCCGACGAACAACTGCGGCCACTTTCCGAAGAAGACGAGAGCAAGATCGGTCCAAAGATGTCGGCGAAAACAAAGAAGTCTGCCCGGTTTGTGGACACCGATTTGTCCGATCACGAGTCCGAGTGGAGCAAAAGCATGAAACCGTGCAAAATTAAGAATCGACGTCGGACGATTGCCTTTAAGGAGGACGATGCTACGCTCAAAGCTAAACCGGCACGTCGAAAGCCTGCTGTTAAGGGTGCAAGTGTATCGGCATCTGTCAATAGCCCATCACCGGCAGCCCCACCAGCACCGGTGTCAAAAAAGACATCCTCTAGTAGCAGCGCAAATGCAAAGCAGCCTGCCGCAATGGGCCGACGCAAGCGCATCGCTTCCGAGATGTTGTACTACTGGTCATCTTCCAGTGACGAGGAGTATGGACGCGTTAAGCCACGCGACGATGGGGACAATCTAGAGCAGCACGGCTGGATCGTGGGCGACTCGCATAAGAAACTGGTCACACTGCTGGCGCACGCCAAGGGTAAAAAAATTGAGGATTGTGGTGTCAAGGAAGCAGCACACCACAAAAAGAAGAGCAGCTCCTGAAGAATGGCCGCTGGCGCTGTGCGGCGGCGCAAACAGCAATAATGTATGTTAGTTTATAATGCAATCAGATTTCTAGATATCTGTATGTTTTTAGTCAAACATATTTTGTTTGAAATTATCGCAATTAGTGGTGCAATTCAAGAAATTAGACACGGTTCCGAATGATGCAAGATTCAACTATTCGAATTCAAAATGATTTAAGGTTAGAATAACCATTTAAAACTAACGTAAAAATTGATTCCGAATAATCAAATTAGAATTCAAAAACAAAAAAGATTAAAGTTTACAAAAAAATGTCAGCATAAATTGAGTTTAGAATACAAAAAGTTGGAATAAGCCAAAAATATGCACATTGAATTTGTAATGTAAAAATGAATAGAAAATATCTCGTAATATATATAAGCTATAAATATTATACCTACCCTCCCCCTATACACACATATATAAGCTAATTAGCTCCATGAATCCATTAACTGTAAAATTATTCTGTACATTTTTTGTATAAAAATCAAAGACTAAAGTGTACACTACAAGTAATCAATGTTATTAATAAGACTACCACAGTTATATATAAATAAATATATACAAAATTTAGTATATATTCCAAAAAAACTGTAAATTAACTGTACTTCATCCATATGGTATAACTATATATGTATATATTCAAGATTATTTGACTCAAAAACACAGAAATATTATTATTAAATCCACAACAAAAACACAATATGTGATATCCTGTTATTGTTTATCTGTTAGCAGTTTTCTTCTATTACTTTACATAAGCAAAAATTTGGTAAACGCGTCTCGCTCTTTCAAACATGTAGTACACTCGCCACTGCGCTATAACTGCCATTTTAAGAATCACAACAGCGTACCACGCGGGCAAGGAGAGAATGTGGAGACGATGGATGGTCGACCACACGGGACTGTTGATCGATTAGTCATTTAGCTTGTACTTTATATTAAATAGAGATAGGCATAGAGCATAGACAATACATATATAT
>JAAAKO020014052.1:0-16819 GCA_010015015.2 Bolitophila cinerea
CCACAATGATGAATTCTTGGTTATTTATCAGTCATCACCATCAGTATCACCAATGCATATAATATAGCATTGGATACGAATTAATAAAAAACATATGTCAGACTCGTATGCCAAAATATTCCAAGTCGTAAGAAGTCATTGGGTAATGATCAAATTCTCACTATTTTAAAAATCAATTTCCTTAACAAATCCGTTGAGTTTTTAGAAAGCCAGTCGGCCCGAAGAGAGAAAAATATCTCGTTTGTTCATATTAGGCTGAGGGTAATTTATATGCCAAAAAGTAATAAGGGTAGTACAGACATATGCATTTGCAAAGGTTATTATGAATTTTACTCCATAGAGGCATAGTCCCATATTTTATTTTGACTTTAAATTTTACGAAATAAACTCTGTCGGCAAAGATTTTTTGAACCCTTAACAACAGTTAGTAGATTTTGTTAGGACATTATAAAACACGCTGACTTTTTTGTTTTTCAACCAACTTTCAATAAAGACAATGGAAGAAAGAATTTTACTAGGATTGGCCTAATGTGATTGGCCGATTGCTTTAAAAGTGCACATTAGTCAAAATCCAATAGACCGCAGGTATCACATTGTCTCCCTTATCAATTTCTAGTATATTTTTTTAAGTGGGACCCCCAACCACCCCATTTAAGTTTTTAAAAAAAATTCTTTATATAAAATTTAAAAAAATAAATAATAATAAGGATCGAATGAATTGTTTTTTTTAGTAGTGGGCTTATAACACATTCCTATAAAAACAGTAGTTATTAAAAAACGTCTGTGAGAAAATATAGCAGTAAAAAATGTCCTATTTTTCAAAAATAACTGCAAAAAATAATTTAAAAATGTATGTAGTTGCTCTCGAAAAAAACTTTTAAAAATCTAAAAACACTACTTAATTCAAATGTCCAATCCACCTTGGTAGACGATAGTTTGTCGGGGGATCCTTACTAGATCCTTACATTGCACACTATATAAAACCAAAACCTACACAAGATGGCCTTATTAGACAGCTCAAACTACGCTGGGTGCAAAGAATTGAAATAGTTGGACCATCTTCAAGTGTCCACACCATAGACTTTAATATGTAGACACAAAATGAACCAGTTTTTTTATATACGGACTTGTAATGTTTTTTTTCAATCCAAGGAAATCACAAAATGGCTTATTTACGCGCATTTTTTTAAAAATCAAATAAAATTAAAAAAATCATCATAAAACAGCTCTTAAGAGCGAGATTCCCTAAGAAATTGAAACTTTCAATATTGAAATCGCTCAAGATTTATTAAAACTAAGCGATTCCGTAACTCGATCGAAGCGAAACTTCGTTTTTATTTTCTAATTCTAATCGAACACGAACAATGTTTGTTGATACGTTTTGATAAAAAAATATTAGGCAAAATTTATGAATTATAATAATATACCATTTCAATTTTATGTTTTACCTCCTATTTTCTGATTGAAAGTCATTTTCAATAATCGAAAGTTTGACAATTGATTTCGCTTTCATTACAGAATCGCTTTTATCAATCTACTACAATTTTATAATCTACTACTACAATTTTAAATCGCTTTTAATAACGGAATTACTTTTACAAGAAATTGATTCAAAGTTTCAATATTAAGAGTTTCAATAACTCAGGGAATCTCAGTTTATAATAGTATAGAACCCAATTAAAACTTAAAATAGTGCCTAGTTAATACATTTTAACAAATATCCGCGTTTTTAT
Organism: Bolitophila cinerea; assembly: GCA_010015015.2. Taxonomy (NCBI): domain Eukaryota; kingdom Metazoa; phylum Arthropoda; class Insecta; order Diptera; family Mycetophilidae; genus Bolitophila; species Bolitophila cinerea. Next base: position 1,734 of record JAAAKO020014052.1, read on the forward strand.
CGTCTTAAAATAATTAAAATATCTCAAAACTGGTCCAATATTTCGACACGTCAAAGTTGACTGTCTTTTTTTCAAAAAGATGTTTATGTCAAAAACATAACCTAACTTCTTCTCTAGAGTATTTAGGCCCACACTAATAAAACAAAGTATCAGTGCATTTCATATTCAGACTAGACTCTATCCATATTCTCCACCATATGTTGCAAAAATGGCAACTTTTGACTTGACGAACGATCCTAAATCCGGGCTTTAATACAATTGGTAAACCGCCACCGCTTTATACTAAATCGTCTCCTGGTTCCTCCACCAATTTTTATCATATGCTATATAACCAACAAAGATGTTGCTCTGAATTGGTTTCACGATATTTTTTCATATGTCTGACTAAAGAAAAAAGACCATTTTCCAATCGTCGATGTACATACCATTTCAAGATATATAACGCCTCTGGAACAAGCTTAAAAGGCGAAAGATGTTACATAATGTTATAAACAACTATAAAATTAGGTAAATATCCTAATGAAAACAATGTCTTTTAAAAAATCAGCTGCATCACAATTTTGGCAATACCACAAATATTCCAAAGGTGAAAGAAGGTAAAGGATGGCATATATAATATTTATTATTTCATTATACTTTTTAATAATCTATTTAACAATTACTTAAATTATCTCTATATATTTCTTTTTGATAAAAATCGAGGAAAATATTGGCTAACATACAATTCGATCAGATTCAAAGACAACTTTGTATTGACATCTTTAGTTACATGAGAATGTCGTCTTTATAGCATCCATCAGAATAAATATCATCTATGCTGATGTCACCTTATATTTATAGTTATTAAAATTCAATTGTTGCTTTTTATATCGCAATAAACATTAGGTTTATTTCCTAAAGCTCGTCAATAAATACTGGCCGTGATATGTTTATTATTACAAAAACATAACCAAACTTCTCCTTCATAGTATCGTTATTTATTCATATAAATATGAAATCCAATTACCAAATGCGTTACTTTGTAATCTATTTTATCATACAGAGCAATTTCATTATTACTAAAATGCACTATATACAATATACCTGATAATAAATAACGAATAATTACAAAACGCGTATGTTCTTATTTATTTATTGCAGATTGCAGTCTAATAATAAACAGATTTCTGTCGAACAACCGACGCGCTTTGTTATAAACGAATACGAACTTATCAGTCAAGATAAATGTGCGCATGATATTTATTATAAATAACACATTTTTTTTTGTATTTATGTAATTATAGCAATAACAATCCGAGTGTCACCTGCGCGACGAGTCGATTAATGATATTCTATAGAATAGACAATATAGAGTATATAGGAGTTGCTTTTCAGCGACGAGATTCTATGAAAATATATCTAAATAGATATCTTTAACAGATTGTTATGTAATTTTGTATCACCGGGTGAATCAATTAATGCTATTCTATATTGTTATTGAATAATTTAAAAGGTTTTATTATATATTTCGCATGAAGCATCCCACATTGATAATTCAATCGTTATTTATAAGGAGTACAATTGGGTGGTCCAAAAATACACAGACAAAAAAAGATTTATTTTTTTAATATTTTAGCCTTATTTTGTGTTATTATATATTTATTTTAAAATGCTTTTAATGAGCGCTATAGAGTTTTGTGTTTTTTTTTTAAATATATTTTTTACCTAAAGTTATTATATTATTATTTTAAGTCATAGTAAATTAAGTAACAATGTTTTTTGTTTATTTTGTAATAAAATCTGTAAAAAAAATATTATTTATGTTTTTCAATGCTTTTTAAATTTTAAATTCCATAAAGTACTTTTATATTTATTAAAAAGTATATTTGAAAATCGTTGCACCATAGTTTTGTTAAATTTAATTAAAAGACAACAAAATTACCTGTAATTATAGTCATTGCTCATTTCAATCGGAAATAAAATAAAAAAAGATACAAACATTTTAATATATTAAATATGTAATTTTAGTATTATGTCTATATTTAAACATATCTTATCTGTACTTCAACTTTATTTATTTAATTAAAACATATTGAGTAACTTTGATTAATCAAAACTTAATCATTTTAAACCTAATTACAACAATTTTTAGATATTTTTATAGTGTTTTGAAACACAAAAGTTATTTGGACCACCCTAAATTAAAAATAATAGTGACTTTTTAAAAAAATAGGGTGCCTAAACATTTTTTTTGTTACAATAAATAAGTTGTTGTTACTACAAATCCATTATTGTTACCAAAAAAAAAATATTACCATGAATTAATTTTTGGTGACAAAAATATATTCATGGAAACATTTTTGTCACCAAAAAAAGTAATGTACAAAAATATATTTTTGTACCTTTCTATTTATATTGGTAACATTTTTGAATTTATTTGAGTACACTTGTTTGGTCACACCTTGGTCTCCTTGAAGTCCAATAAAATATAAAACAGCCTTGAACACTTTGTTAAATTCAAATTTATAAAAAAAATCCTCGGATTACAATCAATCAAGAATTAGTTAAATAACAAATTCTATCATTTTTATTATATAAAATCCAATACTTATTTTAGTTATTTTAGTTCCATAGAATATCTTTAATATAAAAAGGCAAAGACGCTTAAATCTACGAACTGTATATAGAATTCCAAATGAGCATTCAGCGCTCTACCAAGAATGCCCTTTCTGCGTTTTGTTCATTATACATTTCAACAGAGCATGCGTCATCACCAGTCGATGTACAAACGATTTGGCACTATATACAAAACTGGATATAACTGGATAGCTGTTATCCTGATGAAATTATGCGACGCAACATTGCGCCGCAGGAGAGCACATCCACCAGCCTCGTTTCAACCACGAACGGTGTGTATTTGGCAGTACCCCATATTTAATTTGATTTTAAATATTGGTTAATTTTTTTTTTTGGAACTGTTTTTGTTTAATATGAACAAGATATTTATTTTGTTGTTTTTTTGCATAAACATAAGAAATTCTGTAAAAAAATATTAGGCTTGTATTTTTTTGGTGCAATTTTTCATAATTTTGTATTTATTTCGTCTTTATAAAACAAACCGTTTTCCCGTTCACTGTTGTTTGATTATCAGAATCAAGATAACAAGATTTTTGCATTTGAGTTGTTTACAAATACATTTTTTTTATCATTAATTAATTATTTTTATGAAATACTAAAAAAAAGTATATTGTGCTGGCATTTTTTCGATGGAAACTCCTCATCAGTTTAACCATTTTTAATTCAACATTTTTTTTGTCATTCCTTTTTCATTATTTTTTAATAAACCTTTAACAAAAATGAATAATAACTAAAATAAACTCCATCATTTCAATTGGTTATGCGAAACTAGATAATCAGCCCGAATACATAATAAACGTGTCTTAGCATTTTTATTTAAAAGGGATGATGCATATACACGTTATGTTTACATGAGCATTATGTACATGCGTTACACACATACTACAACGGTTGAGCGTAACACGTGCCGTGCGCATAACGACATTTTCGGTCAATGGCACGGTTCGCTTTGTCGGCTGGCGCGTCGTTCGAGCGCAACAGTTCTAGTTCAATCCAGTTTCTTGTGCCACATCCCTTTGTATACCCTATATATTATAATCCACCCGTTGGAACCTTGAACACTCTGGCGCGTGTTATGCGTTCCCTGCTCCCTTTATATAAAACATAACGAATTTTCCCGCTTTTACTATACATAGCTGAACGTTTTGTGTGTATATAGAATTTCTATTTACAATGGATTGTGGAATTCTCGTAAAGTACAAAGTATACCGTATATTCATTTTACGTGGAATAAAAGCAATGCACGAAAATAATGGCTAACCCTTTTTATGATTGGCAAAAATATCATTATCCTTTGTTGAATTTTTAAAAGCATTTAATATTTATTATTTTGGGTTTTTTGATCAATCTTGGAATTTTTATTTGTTTATATTGATTTTTTAGATTAGAATTTAATACAATAAAATTCCAATTCTTGGGAACGTTTTAACGTTTATTTAATTTGCCAAATGTATGTTATACGAGTGTCTGCATTAAAAATCAATCACACACTGGATGAACATAATTTAAACTCATATATTTAAATATGTAAAGCACGTTCGCATATATACAATGACCACAGACTTAATTATAAATTATGAAATATTTTTTCGCGTTTTCACTTTACTATTATTTTTAAAATGACGTATCCACAAACATATAATTATTATGTATATTATTATAATTTATTTTGTTATTGCTTTATGCTACAGGGTAGTTCATTAATTATTATACAAATTAAAGACCTAAAATCAAAATCGATTATTTTTCATTTCATGTTTGATCTTATATTTTTCTGCATATTATACAATCAACATAAAAATATCTTTTTTCGGGGTGTTCCAATTATATTTATTCAAATAATTGAATTACCCCTAACTAATATCGTTCATATTAACGCAAGAAAGGGCGCCCTTTTGTTGAATGCATTTTTTTTTTATTTAAAGCTATGTTAATCGTGCTTTGTTATAACAAAATAATCAGGTTAATATGCTGAAACATAGAGTGTTTTTATATTAGTTGAAAAATTAAGCATTCATTTCAAGGTAATTTTTTGTACGTGTCAAACACAGATAAATGATGATTATAAATAAACAACAAATTACAATGTTTTTTTAAAAAAAAATTGCATTTTAGGTCAAATGCTAATTAGACAAATAAAATATTTATATTAAAGGTACATAGGAAATTATAAATACCAACATATTCAATTCAAATATCAGTGAAGATATTTTTTAATTTTACTTCTATATATATTAGGCTAAGAATTTAGCACCGGCTGCATTAAACAATTTAAAATCGTGCTCTTATTTTAAATAACCTGGTAGCATAACTATCAGCTAACTATTTTAAATTAGGTTTTGTTAAACATAAAAATAGTATACAAACTAAAATAATTAAATTTGAAGTTATAATCAGACGTTTATAAACTACAAATGTCATTTTTTAAAGTTTAAGTATACTATAAATAAATTTTGGAGATACAATCAATTTTGAAAAAGTTAATAAAATAAATAGAATATACATTCAGTTACTTTTTTGACGAACCACTGGAATTTCTTTGCAATTTTCCGCTAACATTAAAATATTTGATAAAAAATCAATCAGTTTTTAAAAAAAGATAGTTTTACTAGAAGAAGCGCATTTTGGAATAATATTTCGTCAAAAAAATCAAAATGTCATGTTGCAAACATTCTTTATAATTTGTATAATTTATCAAAACATCAATACCATCAAAAAGTAAATTTTGAATAAAACGAAAAAACGTCTTACAGCCAAACCGATAATATAATATTGTAAAATATTGTAAAAACGATAAAATATATAATCATTTTCTCGGAAAAAACTAATGGAAGCACATATATTATTTTATCAAAACATAGAGAAACATTATTAGATTGAAAAATAAAATAAAACGAAAAAGTTAAAAAAGTTTTTTTTTGTCGTATATTTATTCTTTTATTTTTATTCCTTTATTTTTTTATTTATAAAAGAAATTTAGCATTGTTAATACCATTGGTATTATTATTTAACTTGGTTTTATTATTACCATATTGACATTGAATTATCAATTTTATAAATAAGAAAAAAAATGTTTTGACCAAAAATATACACTGATTTAATAAAAACAAGCAAAACAGAAATGTTAAAAATCTAATTAGATTTAATTAATTTAAATTCTTAAAAAAGTATCCTAATCTATAAAATAAAAATTAAAAAATATCTTCATTGACATTTGAATTGAGTTTTTTGGTATTTATTATTTCCTATAACCTATAACCTATAAATATATATTAAATTTTATTTGCATAATTAGCATTTGACCTAAAATGTAACTTTATAAAAAAAAACATTATAATTACTTGTTTATTTATAATCATGACATTATAAATATTAAAATATTTTTTTAACTCGTGTCTACGTTTTTGCGACCCATAAAAAATAGAACATTGGATCTTTTTTTGGAATGTTCTTTTTTGCATGAATTAAATGAAATACACAATGATTACTGGCCAAAAATATGTATGCATAAAACAACAAATTCAAGCCAACTTATTCGGATGTAGGATGCGTACGAGGTTTTGAGAACTATTAAACTGAATTCGTAATCTATTTTTACTCTTCTAAATGGCACTCAATTACAAAACAAGTGCTATTATATAGCAATTCATGTTGAAATTGTATATATAATGAAATGGAAAAAACCAAAATAAACCAAGAACACATTCAAAGATTTTATTCGTATTTCTTCAAGTAATATATTTATACTAATATATGTATACTATTTTAATGATATAAAATATATAAGTTTGTTACATAAGTAACAGCTGTCTTTCAGAAGATTTTTTTTTCTTATACAAAAACTGAATGAATTTAAAAGTTGGTGATACAAAAAATATACTTTAAAAATTAACAATAATAAAGAACCTAATTTAAATAATCATATAGGAACGAAAACAAAATACAAATGATTGTTTTATGTATTTTAGATAATCTCATGATTTTAGGTGATTAATATTTAGCTTTTAATAGAAATATTTATTTAACTTGAGCACTGCGATTTATTCAGTTTTCAAGAAAAACAATAGGTTTGAGTATTTTGGAAATAAAGCCTTCGTCAAATAATTCAAATAATATTTGAATATTTTTTAAACTAATTGAATTATTAGGATAAATAACCAATCATTTTTTTATAAGTTTTGTTTTTTTGGTTTACCAGAAGGTTTACAAGAGCATTTTTCAAAAAATGTAAATTAAATAATTAAATCTTAAATTTTTGAAACCATAAAACAATACATTAGATTATATTATAAAAAATCTATATTTGGTAACAACATAAATCTCAAAAAAATATCTAAATTATGTTTATGACGCACAGGAAATTTTCTGTCTATATAATACATTTAAACTATAATTTAATCTTGATTTTATTCAAATATACAATGAACTTTGATTTCATAGAACAAAACTCAATTTTCAAAATTCCTAATACTTATCAGGACATTCGTTTTAAAACTCACATTACTTAAAACTCACAATACCAAAAAATCAAAACGCCAAAAACTCATAGCTCACATAGATAAAAATTTATAATGTTTAATAATTGTGTTTATTTGAATTATTATTTACGACTATCAGTTATTATGTTTTTATATGTATATGTAAATAAAATGTAACAAAAAATCGTCTTTTGGCCTTGAAATAATAATAATAAGTATATATTTTAAAATGCACAAAATGCAGTTATACTTAAATCGCTCCGTTACTGCGCTCAAAGTGTCAGTGACACACCGCCCAGTCGTTACTTAGTAATTCCAGATTCAACACACTCATCATAATTGAAACGGCGATTTTAAATGTGGAAAGTTCTAATTGTACTTGCTGAGTATAATAATTATATATTATATACTATATATATACTTTTATGTATGAATACATCATATATAGTTTGCATATAGCTATTGAGATTGTGTCCCTACATGTAAAATAAAAATTGACGCACACATACACACAAACTAAAACACTTATAAAGCATATTTCTAATGTAGCCACAATCGAATTAAATAATTGAGACACGCTCGCGCACGTCTCATCTGGCACTCTGTTCTCTTATGGGTTATATATATATGTATATATATATATATATGGGCTGTATATACGAATATATAATATACGAGCACATCGAAGAATATCATTTGATTATGCAAGAAGTCAACTATTTTTCATTATATAAGAATGATTAAGATCAGATTAAACGACGCGGGTTAACTGTTTGATTTAATTTAAAATCGGGTAATTGCAATTGTATAAAATAAAGAGTCATAACAGGATTTATGCGTTATGTAAACATTGAAAGGTCTCACCTTTAGTTTTAATAATATTTTGATATATATTTTAAATTCTAATGTCTTACCTTTCATTTGCAGCCAAGATCGGAATCTTCTATGCTGTGTTCTACGGAGTGCTTGCCGCTTTGGTGGCAATATGCATGTGGGTATTCTTCCAGACGCTGGATCCTCGAATTCCCAAATGGAAGCTGGAGACCTCCATCATTGGCACAAACCCTGGTAAGTGCGCACATAATTCAAAATGTTGTTCATATTTCATTAAAAAATCTCTATTTTTCTCAGGACTTGGTTTCCGACCACTGCCCCCAGAGGCGAACGTAGAGAGCACCCTGATCTGGTACAAAGGAACCGATTACGATAACTACAAAGTTTGGACAGAGGCACTCACCAAATTCTTAGCCGGTAATAATAATAATAGCAATCACAAAATAACGTTGACTGTCGCACATTTTTTAAACAAGGGCAATAGCCGACAAATTTTCCATAACTCATCGTCGTCTAAAGTCCATGTGTCGAAAAAACCGTGCAGACAAATTTGTTGAGAACTTTAATATAATCAAGATAATTTACTCCATTTTATCTGGGTGAAGTTACGTCATTGATTTGCGTTGACGTCATGAGATTCCGATCGTGCGTCTTGCATAAACATTGCAAAATGCCAAAATCTTTTTACAATAATAATTTTCTCTCATCTTTGGCCGTTTGCCAATCTACAAACTCATGCTATTTTTATGATCACAGACACGGACGTCGGCATCGTCAACAATTTAAAATATATTTATATATATATATATATATAATATATAATAAATACAATAAACAAACATATACATATACATATACTCATTTTCTGTTTGCAATGCGTTTACAGTATACAAGACACCTGGCCTGACGCCCGGCCGTGGTCAGAACATCTACAACTGCAAGTACACATCGCCGCCACCGCAGGGCCAAGTGTGTGATGTCAACATCAAGGATTTCAACTCATGCACCCAAGAAAACAATTACAGCTATCATAAGAGTTCACCGTGTGTGTTCTTGAAGCTGAACAAAATCTATGGCTGGATTCCATCATATTACAACCAGTCTAATGAGCTTCCCGAAAAAATGCCGGCTTCGCTAAAGTCGATTATTGCAGAACAAGAAAAGCGCGATCCCATCGAGGTAAAAGTCACATCAAGATCCCAATAATTATAATTTAAATGTAACTTTTATTTTGATTTTCAGTTGAACACGATTTGGGTGTCCTGTGAGGGTGAGAACCCAGCTGACGTCGAGAATGTAGGACCTATTGAATACTATCCACGACAAGGTTTCCCCGGTTACTATTATCCATATGAGAACTCCGAGGGTTACCTAAGTCCGCTAGTGGCTGTGCATTTCACTCGACCAGTCCGTGAGTATATTTCCGATTTATTATTATAGGATCAATAAATAAAATATACAATTATAAACCCTTTTCTGACGTTAATATTCTTTTCAGGTGGAATTATCATCAACATCGAATGCAAAGCCTGGGCACATAACATTCATCACGATCGCAAGGATCGACTAGGATCAGTCCACTTCGAGCTGCTGATCGATTAAACTCTACGTCACAACGCAAGCGATCGTCGTCCTTTCAACTTCTTCTTTTCTTTAAAAGACAAAACAAATAACATGAGCATACAGAAACACATACACACACACAAACATATTTTGAGAGACATCATTAACCCTGAACCAAAAAAAATAATTGAAAGCACCACCACCCCGTTCCACTGTCGCTTGCGCCCCCCGTTTGTAACTTTTAGTGTTTTATGTGTTAAGCTTTGTATTTATTTGATTTATACAATCACGTGGAAATGTTCAGTCAATTGACTAAAAAATAAAAGTGAGCCGAAAACGCGTGCATACGGCCAAAACCATCGAGATAATCGCTGCGTGTTTTCAAAAACGTAATTATATAATGCATTATTTACATTTGTGTGTAGACATCTTTTTTTAGGAATAAAGTACTTTTAAGTCTAAAACGTTTGCTTTTATGTACGAATATTTACGAGTCAGTATCCAGAGTATATTCTTCTGAAATTGATCAATGTTTCTTTTGTTTTTTTTTTTTTTGTTGGATTAAAACAAATCTGTATGTCCAATTTGAAAATTGTATTACAAAGTCCATTTCAATGTGTCTGATATAAATAATAACACATGTAAAACAATCTACAAATGTACTCAAATTAGTTTAGCAACAGTTCTTAGTACTTCATTAAAATTTGTGTTTATTTATTAGGTTGTACAAATAAATTAAACCAGATGCGTTTTGTCCATTTTCTAGATTCACCAATAAATTAAGTAGGACCCAAATGAAGTTTGTTTTTGAAACAGACATATGCTCGGCGTATGTCTTTAGGTTATTTCAAAGGTATAACAGGCACGTACTTATTGAAATACAATCTGAAATTGATTATGATTATGCTAAGAATATTCTTCAAATCAATCAGTATTCAGCCAATCAGGCGGGTAAGCAAAGCATCAGATAGAAACTGTCTAGACGGTCGCAATATTGAAATCTACAAGATTTTCTATTCTAAGATCATCCGTTTACTAGTTACTCAGGAAGACCACATTGGAGAGTCCATTTGGAGGCACGAGAATAGTCTTACTAAATCAATCTTTACAAAATTAAATAAATTATTTACGAATAGGATGACCCCGTTATCAACTATATCAGGATAAATATAAGACCTGTATGTCTATTTTTAGTATTTGTTTCATATGTAAAATATTTCAAAAATATATTTTTAACATAATTACAGTTTAGCATAGTAGACCGCAGATTTAAAGGCTGACTCAAAAATTCAAAGGCGTATTAAACAATATTGTGTAAAAGTTTTAATTACACAGGATCTTATGTGGATTTTCATTTATCATTGGCATATGCATTATATCGAACTATCTGTTGATGTGTTAATACTTGAATACAATAATATTGTCAGAGGTTCTACAGCTCATTCATATTCCTAAAACTGCAGCGCCTATTCGATGCCATAAGAATATCTATATTTTGTCCACACAGCGGTTTTTTAGATAAATATAGATCGTTACCATCATCAGAAACAGTATGTTTATCTCAATAAAAAATAAACAAAGTTTCTTTTTGCACCCTAAAATTATGCTTGGATTTTTCAGATAGAAACTTATAGATGCAAAACGGGTAAAAACAAATAGGCGTGGCCGAAAACTGTGGAAGAAACACGTCGAAAACAGGATTAATAAGTTTACCAGATCATTTTGGCAATGTCAGCGGGCAATAGGAGTAAAATGCAAAATCGCAGCTATTTCAGCCAGTATCATAGAATTTAAAGTCAAATTTATCAAAAAGGAATGTTATAATTTGTTCACAGTTAGGCTGTGCTCAATTCCCTGGCTGCATATCGGATAACGTCCCAAACAGTTACAACTTACTAACAGAATTATCAACCAAAAACAACGTTGAGCTAAGATGGGCACCAGAGCACTCGAACATATTTGGGAATGTGGAAGCTGACGAGTTGGCTCGAGTTGGATTAAGTATGGACATGTATGGACTAAAGCTATCAGTGTATAGATCACACACTACAGTTTGCGCGGAAGTTAGACAAGCAAGAAAAAACTTACAGGTGGCTCTTTGGGAAGAATCTGCAAAATATCGACAATCAAAACACTTTATCAGCAGTTCAGATCGTCAGGTAGCGAGATATCTTATTAATGGCAGCCGACACAGGTGCAGAAAGCTGACTAACCTTCTAACGGGTCATTTTATTAACAAGCATCTCCTTCTAATAGGAGTTAAGAACTCACCGCTGTGCAGAGCGTGTGAGATGGAAGATAAGACGGTAGAACACTTCATATGCTAATGTCTATGCCTCTTAAGTATAAGATTGTTTACATTAGGAGACTTTATCATTAGCCCAGACAATATGATTTCTCTTAAACTAAAAGATATTTCGAATTCTATTAAAAGAACGAAATGGTTTGAGATAGAATAAAATAAGTATACAAAGATCGTAGGAACACAATGTGTCCAGTCTGAGACCAGCGTGCGCCCGTCCCACATGGGACGTAACTCCAAAAATAATTCTAATATAAATATAAAATTAAAATGTAAAATTTAAAGAACCATATAATTAAAAAATTATCACTAACAACATAGTGTGCCGAAAAATATTCAAAATTGTCCCAAAGCATAGCATTTCTTTCTTATATTGTTGCCCCATCTCCCACAAGAATTAATGCCAAAGTTTTCTTTACCCATTTAACATACTCTTAAAATTCAACTTTAACCGAAATATTGTCCCCAAATCTTACTCCTAAAACCGTTATTACCTAAAACTTTATACATATATTTCTTGTGGTCTTTGTGCGATTTAGAAAGGGTAAAAGCTTTCTCGTACTCAAATTGATAAATAAATCAAAAAAATGCCCTAAATTAATTATTACGGTAAAAAACACAAAATTTATTGGTTTTACAGGTATTTCGGGTATTTGTTATGGCTAACATTAAAGTGTGAAAATCCAAAATTGTCCATAATTTTTTTTGTGGTCAAATATGAATAAGTAATAAATAATAAAGATCAAAAAAAAATATTCCAAAACAAATATGTAAATATGCCCAAAAACATGATTACATTTAAAATTGCACCTACAAAAATTTGATTTTGTAATAATATATTTTAAGAAAAAAAAATTATGGTAACATTTTGTTTTTTTTTGGTAACAATAATTTATTAATTGTAACAAATATAAAAAAGGTTATAATATATCTAATTATTGTATTTTTATTTACTTTGATTTTTTTTTATTATTATTTTTAATGTTTTGCAAAGATATAGATATTCTGTTTTTTATATACCGGATTTTGATCCCAACCTATAATTACCTATTCCGTATAGATGAGTTTCACGCTCAACAATTCGCTGGCTTTTAACTTTTGACTTTTTCGTATTGGTCGATCAGATGAAAACGAATAATATTTGTGGATAATGTTCTTTTTTCGTTTCGCAAACTGGTTTACACTTCAAACGAATCGAAAAAATTTGAAACATATTTTTTGTCAGTTGAAAAATGTCTAAACCACCCTAAAATCGGACAAAAACAAAATCCATATTTAATTTCCGTGAACGAAATGTTTTGTTTGATGTCTAAACCGGTTTTAAATTGAATTTTGACTCAGTCAGCTTTTTCTAGAAAAAAATCGGTAATAAATAAAAAGCCGATTTTATGGTTATACTGGTTCGGTAAATACCGATAATGGGTGCCCTAGATAGAAAGTATTTCCAATAAAAAAAGTTAGACCTTCCAAGATGATGCCATCCACAAAACATAAGTTAATTAAATTAAAAAAATATATATATTGTATAAAAACATTACTTTTTTGTGTCATTTTTTTATTTGGCCAATAGGTGAATTGTTGTTGTAATTTATTGTAAATATTTTTAATTTTACTATTAATTTATTTATTCAGTTATAAATAATCACAAAATAAATGCATAAATATATATTAGCCCTTTTTTGTTTTTGTTTTTCAGTAAAAATATTTTTTGGTGGTTAATTTTCAATTATTTTGTGGATAAAATTCAATATGTCTGCTTCAATATGTCTGCAAAATTTAAAACTCAAAATATTTAAATTAAGGGCACGACTTTCAATTTATATATGCACAAATTGGCTTTTTTAGCATTCGATCAATTATAAATATGTACCCTTAATTTTTTTTAAATATAAACAAAAAACCGTACAAATGCACAAGATATAAATACGTCTTTGCGGTTTCTTTATATAAAAAAAGCATTTGCTAGGCTTCAACTTTTTAGTGATTTTGAATGATTTTAGCTTATTCAGCTGAAAGCTTTTTAGCATGCATGCTGTCGTCAAATGCACGTGACGAGCATGACATTAATACGCTGTGATACTTTAAAAAAAAAATCAAATTTTAAAAATATTAAAATTGTTGCAATGCAAATAAAATTCTATTGAAAATATGATAAGAGATATATTCGATATTTCTGTATTTTCAAAGACAATGTGTAAAAATTCCAAAACGATACGATCTTAAAATCGTATTGACGTACACCGCACACACATACACACATTTACACATACACTTTTAAATACACACAAATACGAGTAAATTTGCAATCTTATCTCGTGCGTTGTCTGCTTCTCTTGTGTTGATCATACTAATAAACACTTGACTTTAAACTTGTATCACAAAACCAATTTGGTGTTAGCTTAACTAATCACCGTGATTTGCTTAGGCAATTAACTAAAGTCTTAAATATAACCGCTTGCGCCGTGGCGACCTTGATCATATATTATTGTATTTGAAAACAGCATTTTTTTACTTTTCTATATCGACACGCACGTTTCGCACATACACACACATACGTAAAAACCGAACGTCTGCCTAATGTCGACAAATGCCGCCACCAATTAACACTATAGCTCACGTTTTTAATGTAATTAACTTTAATTAAACTTGCGTGTTGAAAAATTAGCATTCGCGAACTATATATTTAAGGCGTATACGTTTACAGCACATGCGGCTGCCCGCGACGACTAAGAAGCTATACGGACGCATGTCTTCCGACCGATCCGCCGACAAAACACCAAGAATATGTATTCCGTTTACGATGGACTGACGCAAACGCACTCGCCGACGAGATACGAACCGTCGGACCATTTCCACGCGGCCACACTTGATTTTCCTACAAATGATTTTCCCGCAAAATCTCAAACAAACGAGATCAATCCGGCCAATGCCATTAACTAAGAATAGAAAAGTGTGTCGGCAACAAGAGCCGTGATTATACTGTATATATACGATAAAATATATAAAATCTTACTCAAACCGGACGGCCGGCGCGGCGTTGATTCACTATATTTTAATATATAGTTAGTACACATAATTTAATTTAAAGTCGCAATATCATAAATTTTATATTAAGTCTATAAAAGTAATTGAATAAAACCAGACGGGCCGCAGACAAAGAACTTATCGTACAAGATCATAGAGCCATTCGCCATTGATCATCTTTTTATGTACTGTTTGTGTCGTAAATGTTTGTAAACATAGTTTATAAAATAAGATATATATATATATATATATATATGTGTGTGTATAAT
>JAAAKO020014063.1:0-16812 GCA_010015015.2 Bolitophila cinerea
ATATTTCAAAGAATGAAAATATATAAAAAATATGATAACAAAATATGGTTGAATGCAACGTTCATTTTGTTTTTACATATATATTAATTGGAGTCAGAATTTTTTCGGAAAATGTATAAATACTTTAGTAACTATTGTTTGTAATTCAAATATATTTAAATATTTTGTCGTTTTTCTGACACCAATTTATTTTGTATGGTTATCTAAATTCTGAAATATTAAAATAATATATTCCATGTAGATAATTATTAGATACATATCCACAGTGCCAAGAGGTTGGTCCCAGCCACTTGAAGGGGGAGGTAAAAAGCGATATTAATTGATCCTATAAATAACAAACGCACACTCACACAAAAGCAGCAGCAGCCGCAGAATACATATTATTAGCATTACTTAACTACTGCACACTACCATTTGAACGTATAATGGCTATATGTTATGTATGTATATGTGGTATGTATATGTTCAGGCAAGAGAGGTACCTCCACAATCATTCGATGACATATTGTGGCACTCCTACTATTACCCGTTTATATGTGTGAGCGCGAGCATTTACGATGTGTTCCTCAAAATCGCGAGAGTGTGCTTGATACTCAAAACACAACGCTGCGTTTCTACTACAAACATGATTAACCGTTGCGTTGCGTTGTCGTCAAGTATTCGACTTCGTGTATCAGAGCGCTCTTTAACGCATCGTACCGTACACTTTAAACACTTTACTCTCTTTCAAACTTTACACTCGCGGCGGCATCATAACTTTAACATAAACGCGCCGCGCACATAATATCGCGCCTATCGAAAAACAATATTCTGATTGGACGCGCGCATCGGCCCCACCATGTTCTCTGTTCGCGTGCCATCGTACGCTAACAGTCGCCGCGCGTCGTTGCTGTTGCCGTCGTTGTCGTCAACGTTGCAAGGCACGCAACGTATCCACACAACAACGACGAACAATTGCCGACACGCGGACGATCCGGCGCGAAGCAGCGTGAGTTGCTTTTAGTAACTTTTCACGTCTGCATCTCGACGCATGTGTTTTTTCAGCGCGTGTGTGTGTGTATTTTGTTGGTATAACAGCGAAAGCTCACGACGCACGGTCTCACGGACATTTATTTCTTTTCTATCGCAAGTGAGTTGAAGAAAAGCACGCGCGCTCGGCGGGTTTTGAGCTTTTCAATTTTGCGAAACAAGTGTGCAATATTAAACAATATAGTGTAAAAAATATAATTAAATTTAACAACAAATGTTTAAAACACTGCGTGCAGACAACGTATGAATCAACGCAACGCGTTTGTTTATGTGTATCGGAATTTGAGGCTGTCCTCCATATGATAATATAAAAATCCGTCACACGTTAGTGTGTCTCTGTGTAAATTCATATAAAAGTGTGTATGTATATATTGTGGACCTCCTTTTTCCGCAGATTGGATATTGGATTATGGATTATAAGGATTTGACACATTTGTGTGAAATAATGTGTTAACGCGCAGTGCAACAACATGGACACATACATTTATTGATTCTCGCAACTTAAGCTTTCAAGGACGACGCAGCACAGGCAGGATACACAACAGCCACACAATCCGCATAAAATACTATATATATATATATACTATAGATAATAGGTGCGTTTAACTTGTGCGTGTGTTATGAAATTTGTGGGTGTCAACACTTCTCTGTATAATATATATTACTTGGCTTGCGTTTAGAGAAAGGTCGATTTAATGTTTTTATTGCGATGATTTGCCAAACTATGAATGGCCTATGAATTATGTACTTGCATGTGTGCCAGAAACGCCTTCTTCCGGTACAAGCACGATTGTGTGGTTTAATTGAAGCAAGTGTCAGTGATAGGCATTTTTTTGATGCGATAAGAAGATTGAAAACATGTATTGAAAGAGTTATATATATATACCGGATATGTCTTATTAGTTTGAGACACAAAATTTACGTCTTTGAGTTGGTACTGATTTATTTACCCGTATTAGGCTCTTCTGTAAGCATTTACCAAATCTCATCACCAATAAATATCAATATAAAGAAATCGAATAGATTTTTTTGATATCCATATGGTTGTAATCGAAATAAGCATCAGCAAATGTAATACATTTTCTATAAATTTAAATAAACCCAAAATATAGATATATGGAGTAGATTAGATATCGGTAGTAGAAAGTAGCTTAAATTTATTTATTTTAAATGATTTCATAATACACTAACTAAATCTATTAATTTTAAAACTGCATGTTAAATACAAATTATTAACATAAATAATAATTAACTCTGCCGGAAGCTCAGCGGACGATTTTTTATAATATTTTGCTTCTATTATTTCTTCAGACAACAGGTTTTTATAGGGTAAGCTTTAAGCATGTTATTTGATGCTAAAAGCATACCCTATAATGTGATACATCACTAATATTTTTTGATTTTATACATAACTCTGTTTAATTTTTCATTATGTAGTTTAGAAATATTTTAATGTGCCATTATTTACTGAATAAGAAATTAAAAACATTTTGAAGAGATAATAAATAATCAATAGTTAGTGTTCATTGTTCCCAAGAAGCTTCCAGAAATGATAGCATTTAACATGAGCATAGTAACATTAAGAGTACTATATTGGCAGGATTATAATATAGACGTAATTCTGAATAGTAGTATCTAGACCGAAGTTGATATGATCATACGCCAGATGTACCGACTTCAAGACAAAGTAATGTGCATGTCATTTTTCACAATATTTTTTTAAGTACAAAACTTTGCCTATTTTAATGGTATTTTGAGAACCATCATATATAGATAAAAATCTGAAAAAGTCAGACCACATTGGTTGTATGCCAAAAATGTTTTATTTTTATCATTTAAATCATCAATTTTAAAATTACTCGATTTACCTTTTTTAAGTAAATTAATAAATGTCCATAAAAAAGTTTAAAGGAAATTTCACATTATTTTTCATTAAAATCCGAGCCTTATAGTTCAAATGGGTCCGTTTCTTAGTTCCAGAATAATTTTGAATTTATTCTCTGAAAAATAATAGTAATTGCAAATATTTTTTTTATTTAATAAAAGAAAAAAAAAACTTATGGATTCCTATAAATTTAGTGGATTTTTAAGAACATGTCAGAGTAATGCTGTTTTATAGCTTTAATAGATTGAGACCCTAAGAAATATTTTTTGTGTTTGTTGGGTCGTTACCTCATGAGAGCATAAATAAATACTTCTATATTCTGACAGCTTATTTATTATGTAAATCAATATCAATTTCAATATGATTTCTTTTTATTTGATCATATTGTCTTATGGTGAATTCTGTAGTCTATAATTTATGTACATATAAGAAGCGTATGGAGACAACTTAGTTAAAATTTCAACGTTATTTTCTAAATGTATTTAAAAAAAAATATATATAAAAAAATGATCGCTTTTAATTCTAATTTAAATTAAATAGTATAAAAAATCTCTGAACTTATTAGATTTTACAAATTACACTAACAAAATTTGGGATGTGAATTCCAATGCACTCCCTCGGAGAGTTTCTCACTCATAATATCTAAATTTGCATTGCGTTCGTATCACAATTTAATTCAACACATTGTTTTTGCGGGAATATTTAAGATTCAAATCGCAAAGTCGACGTATTTTATTTTCACAATACGACCATATAAGAAATGATGTATGCGAATGATTGTAGTTATATAGCTGATAATTTAACCATCCCAAAGGAATTGTTCATTCAAAGCTAAAGTACAAAATTTATGTGGCGGTTGAAATGTCCTTTAGGTTGTATAACATCAAAATCACGCAGATCTATAAATTGGACCCATTTTGTTTTTTCTGCTTTTCATTGAGCGAATTTAATACCAATATTTATTTATTTTTGTTCATTCTTAATAAAGCAATATTTTATTGTTTACTGGTTGAATAATATATACCTATCGAAATCAGCAATAAAGCGTTTTCATAAGCGTATGTTCAATTGCAGCTTTGTAAACCATCCAATATAGTTATATAGAAAACTTTTTATGTTCTTATTATAAACACAGCTTTGCTCAAAAGGGCTTTCATTAGCATATGTGTCAATCCACAATTGTCTTATACGTTTTTTTAAGAATTGGACTGCTATCCGTCCAGTTAGCTCAAACAATTATACAGTAAAGTTCTCCATCTTAATCAAGGTCCTATTTTTCAACTAATTTTTACCGACTTGTTCCTACCGCATGATGAACGCTATATTTTTGGTTGATTTTTATTTTATTGAATTTTTTAATTCTGTACTCAATTTTCACATATTACATGTATATTATATACATATTTGTACATATGTACATAAGTACAATTTTATTTATATATTTATTGATATTGATGAAATTCTCTGAATCTATAAAAAATATCTTAATCTTTAATACTTAAACGAGTAAGACTAAAAAGCTGTTTAAACCCAAATACTGCTGACCAAAACCATACAAGGTTTTATCACATTTTGTAAATATTTTACAATCTATTCATTTAGAAAAAATCATAATATCGTGAATCAATTCAATGAGCAACAGCACTGCTTTTGGGACATTTTACCCCATTTCGTCGTTCTAGTGTTAATTTTAATTTGCATAATTTTCCGTGCGAATGATAATCAGGATTTTAGTGCAAAAAATAAAAGCTTTTGATAAAATACGAAAATCGAATTTTGAAAAGCCAGTATGTTGACCTGGTTTTAGGTTATTTCATAGAAGTTAAATGCAATCATCAATATTACATGCTCATTACAATTTGGCACTTGTCCAACCGAGTGCCGGTTACATTTGGATTGGTTGTTAGAAATCTATGTTACACATTGAATTTAAGTAAATTTGAATTTGTTTAAATAGATATTTAAAATTTTCATTTTCAATGTGTCGAAAAAATATAAATATTAATCACCTTATTATTATATTTAAATATTTTTTTAAGATTCTAATTTTAAATATAATACTATAAGTTTGATATTTAAAAGCATAATATTTATATGTTGCCTATATTTTGATTTATTATAGCCCGTTAAATTTGTTTACACATTAACTATTAAAATGAAATTAAATCACTGTTCGTGAAAGGCAGTTCTGAAAGCAGCCGTAGGCTGAGTGTGTTGTAATCAAGTCAAGACTTCTAGGCCTAGAGCCCAAACCAAATGGCGTCCCTGGAAGTATTAAAAATATTTCGCAACACGGACTGAGAGCAAATGCTTGAATAATCACAAGATTGATTGATTTGGTCTTTAAGCGAAAATATCCTCTAGTAGTTTTCGTCTAATGCATTTATTTTTGTTACATGTGCACGTGGGAGGCTACTTCGTCTTTTTCGTTACATTACCTAGAGCTATACTTTTTTATTTAGGTATCGACACACAGATGGCTAGTTATCATATCTCAACTGAAACCTAATTCAAAAGTTGTCAAGATCCTCTTTCATACAATATGGTTTGCTCGTGGTGACGCATGCCGAATTATCTGCTACTCGAGGAAATAGGTAATGAAAGCAATTCAGATAATGGCCAATGACACAAATGAAAAATCTGTTTGGAGTCTTTAAGTATTCTGTGTTATCGCCTCTTTTGATATGTGCTAACTCTGTGGAATGATATAATAGAATAATAAGACTTTATAGACATTTTCGCAATAATCGATATAAACACTCCGGATTATTTTGTGACATCAATCCGATATAATCTAGATTTTTGACTATACCGAAATGATTCGTTCCATCGCAGAAAATTATGATCATCACCAAACGATAATGTTTTGTGTGTTCAAATTAAAAAGTATGTTTAAAGTAATTTATTTGGTTCTTGGGATATTTTCCTTAAATGTATGTGTTTTTTTAAGGGCGCAGTGTCAACTTCAGATGAGTTCATGCAGCTGAGTTCATGTCAAAAGGGACACTGTTTCCCAGAAAGAATTGTTCGTTCTTCTTTGTCTGAAAATCGCATTTCTTAACTATCTCAATAATGTATTTCAATATATGCAAGTATATTAAAATAATAATAATAATTAAATCTTATCTGGATAAACTTTGTAAATACCATATATATATTCACTTTAAATAATGTATAAATGCAAATAAAAACCAATAAATATCTATAAACATGATTAAAATAATACCGACTCTTCAACCTGATAAGTAAGTTGCAACAAAATAACTTATTCTTGTCGTGTGATGCGTAACGCGCTTATCACTTGATTGCAAAGAAATGCACTTCACAGAGTTTTGCAAAATAAAAATGATTAAATTGTACATAGGCATTAAATTATGAGTAATCAGTCTATCAATAGAAGTTATTTCCCAAAAAAAAAGATATGCTTAAATGACTTATTGATCAACGCGCTTCGATTTTTAACCAAATTCAGATATAATGTATATATATATATATATTTATACTATTTTTATATATAACGAGGCAACGGCAAAATAACATAACAATAAATAAATACATTTATTGAGAACACGCACATCGCGTTGTCGCGTCTAAGTCGCTAGCGTCTTATCAGTGTATTATTTGTTTGTCTTCAATATATGTGTATGTGCGCGTGTGCTCGAGCTCGTAATTTCATTTTTCAATAAATTAAAAGTTATAAATACAAATTCACCTATTGCGCACACACACACACACTCACACCTCGCTCGCACTCGCGATCTAAATCAAATGCAAACGTTCAATAAACAAATGTGTACAACATAAGATATATATATTAAACGTATGCGCTGGTAAGTGGTGTTGTATAAAAAAAAAACTTACTAATAAGAATAACCTACCTGTAACGCTGACGCGACACCTTGCCACAGCTTATCAGGACTTGTGCGCTTAATAAACAAATTGTGTAAATAAATTCGTAGAAGGAATTATATAGTTATATTCATATAACTTAGTGTATAGTAGACTATATTAAATACAACGTTTATAATACTTAAACATACATATAGAATAAGTGTATGTAAAATCGTTGCGTACATTTCCACATTATTGATAATTTATATAGGGACACAAATTGATATCGCCTATCTTTACAATTTCTTTTGGTGCGGTCCGTCATCGTCTTTATATACACATATATAAAGTCTACATAAATGAGAACGACGCAACGCACTTGTCGCTAATTAGCAATTGATGTAAATTGAAAATATTAATTACATATTTATATTATGATGAAATTGATGTCGTTAAGAAAACACACCTTAAATGTTTTTTTTGTTTTATTTCCTGAGATTTCATTGATGTTTTGCGCCGGTCTAATTTGGAGACTTTGCGCCTTCACTCGACCGTGTACACGCGGTACGACACGCAATGGCCGAAAATCATTAATCGAATTTCATGGTTTTGCGTGATACGCACGTTCATTCATGCAATATGTGTCTAGCAATTCGATGTCGTGTGTGTGTATGCTTGCATGTATGCGAAGGCGAACATAGAAAACATATAAACATTCTTATATACAAGAATGAGTATATACGCGGGAGAGTATGCGTCTGTGTGTGTGTACAATAAGAATAAGTATCCAACTGGGCCCCGACTTCAATTATCTTGTGCCGACAAACGCTTGTATATAAATACGCACCAGCAAAACTGTGGGAGAAATCTATAAGTAAACGTTTTCTTTTGTATGTGATCTTTAATTGAGCTTACATACACATACATATACAACCTACATGTTCAAAATATATCGTCTTGTGAGTCTTGTCTTTTGTGGCTATGTGCTAATGTCTCCACATTATAACATAACCTACACTATGTTTATGTTTATATGCAAAACAACGGCCGGCCGCCGCACTGTGGTGATTTTTCTATTAAAAGCGCTTATAACTTGATAATACAAAGTCCTAACATTAAAAAATCTCCTATTGATCATCGTATATTATGTAACTTCTGTAGAATACTTTTAAATGGCATAAATTAAATCACTTCCCAAAAGAAACAGTGCTCCTAAAAAAGTAACCTAAAATAAAATAAATGTGCATCTAAATAATGATAATGTGCATCTTAAAAAAGCAGTTGCTCACCAAAGAAAAACATGTTTCAAAAATATAAAGGATCAGTAAAAAAAAAATCTTCTCCAAGAAACGTTTAGTTTTTGGGAGCACATTATTTTATTTTTAGTAAAAAATAATCATTTTTTTGGTGCTCGATTTATACTTAAATGTTAGACACATAAAAATATCTTGCAACCTTGGTTGCAATTCAGTTTATTTTTATTCAAAAAGTGGTAAATTCACCTCAATGATGACTAATATATGAGCCATTTTTTGAAAATCGTATAAAAATCGTAAAAAAATAAATATTTATAATCTAAAAAAAAATAATCCATGCGCTGTTATCCAAGTTATTTGTTACGCAATATTTAAAAAACGTAACTTAAATTAATCAATTGATTTTTACGCAATAGATCATATCGTCAGTGATGGAATAAATCGGTCTAGTTTTTGTTCAATTTTAAATATCTATACAAAATACTAAAGAAAAAGGTTTGACTTCTACATCACAATTATTTTGTGGTAAAGCTCCACATTAGATAACATTTTGATAGCAATAAATGTTTCCAATATTTTAATTCCGATTTTCGTGATTTACTACATAGAATAAATATAAGCAAATGTAAACTTACAAAATTGTAGTATAAAGTGAAATTATGAGCATTTGTATTAAAATAAGCTCAAATATTAAAAATGAGCAAAACATAAGCATATATATTAAATAAGCTTAAAAAACAATAACAAGCAAATTTAATTAATTTTTATGAAACGTATTTCTGCCCAAAACTATCTGAAGATACGGTTTAACAAAAACAATAAAAAGCTTGAGCTTATTTTTGGTTGCCCTAGTGATAAGTTATTAGCAGGATGTGTAGTTTATATATATATATATATATATATATAAATACATTTTTCACTTTATTCATATATTATTTTATAGAAATTAACAGAAAAACCAAAAATAAGAACTATAAACCCTCATTTAGCTCTTTTTAAATTTTCACTAAAAACAACAAGAAATTTTGATCTTAAGACTAAATTGTACTTAGAGAACGATCTTATAAAATTATCAACTATAGAGTTGTTGTATTAATGGTATATAAACTTTTGTAATTAATACTAATATTTTAAGGGTATTTTTTCTAATTTAAATCAAAGTTTTAGTACATGTTTTTGGTTACATTAGTGGAGATCTTGAAGCAAAAATAAAATATTATTAAATATATTAAATATAATAAATATTTATTTTGTAGATTTAGTAACAGATCTGATCCTCTTGTTCAGTCAAGATTGATTGAATTTTAGGTATGTCACTTTATAAAGTAGGTTATAACTGGTTAAATATCAAATAGAATCCCGTATATTTTATTTGTTTTTAAATTAACTGGTTCTAAAAAATAATAACCAAGGAAACCTTTTTTTTATTATTTTTTAATTTTAAAATAATATTAAATTTTTTAACCTTTTTGGTTTGTAGTTTTATCAGGTATTATTACTTTAAAATATTTAAATATTTTTAGTTAAATGTATAAATATTCAGCAAAATTACGCCATTTTTCCCACTGTGTGACCTACCGCCGGTGTTAGACTCTAAATTGGTGGTAATTACTGTAATTCGTATACGCACAAAATCATTTAAATAATTTAGCGGAAAATTGCGGTGGTTTTTTTTTTCAATTATATATTACATCTGTAATTCCGGATTGTTTTGGCTTTATAAAGATGCGGCGCGGTTATTATTTTAAATACTTCCGCATTCTATACCGATAAAAGTAGAGTTTTTATAGAATCTTAATTTTTAAAGATTTTTTTTAGATTTTTTCAGACTATTAAATACTTATACGATTTTTTCATTTATTTTAGATAGGCTAGAACTTGCAAAATGCACCCAAAACGCAACAGTCAACAAAATATCAAAACAAACATTTGAAAAACTCCTTACAAGTTTGTGTATTACCGTTTATAAAATTGAAACTTGTCCGCACCCGAAAGTGCTCTATTTCACGTCCGGACCAAACCGATATGCCGCTGCTGGTCGCACAAAGGACCATTCACGGAGCTGCACTCGACCACAATCACGGGCCCACGGTGACGCCCGAACAGCCGCTGGACTTTACCATGTCCAAATTCAAAACCTCCTCTAGACACCAACTGTACCGTCAATTCTACGGAGCCGAGGACTCACCGCCGTACGATAAGCTCGAAGAACAAGGTATTTTTTTATGTACATATATAATAAACGCATAGTTATTCATAGTATTCATGTTTTTGTTATCTTGTAATCACTCCCTCATGACCGATTTAACGGTATGCGTGCGTGCGTGAATCCAACCATGTGTGACGAAATCTTTAAAAAACGGGAAATTAATCATGTGACAATGTCCGACATGATCTATAACACGCATAAGACCTTAAATACACTTTATTTATACACTCACTCGTACTGCATTACTAACTATATATTTATATATATATACTCTTTATAAATAACATACTATAATATAACAAACACATACACCCAATGTGTCGTGGCGTTAAATCGTTTTCAAGCTTTTTTCCGAAGTTGATGTCGTTGATGTCGTTGATGTATTTAAAGGGGTTACTTTCTTATACAACCGTAATGCAATAAGACATATATTGAGTGTTGTGTGTGTGTGCGGGGTGCATATATTATTAACCCCTTTGCGCGCGACATACGTTTTTTAGCGCTCAGCCGATGTCGCGCGCTGTGTGCGTCCGGTGATGTGTCGATAGGTTTTTAAGCACTGTGATTATGGCACTTAATTTAGACGTTAACAATATGGGCAGGGAGGGTGTGTAAGTATCGTCAGGACAAAAGGGTTGTGCGTTTAGGTATGAAGCACGCTCGCGTGCTATTAGGGCGGAAACATTGGAAGTTATACTGTTGCAGCGTTGTTTGCCAAGTCTTTTGAATTATTTAAGGGCTTATAGGGGAAGAGGTGTTCACACTTGAGCAATGAAGACTGTTTTCAATGCACATTTAAGATTTATACAAAATGAATGATTTGTACGTATTTATGACTTAAAGTAATATAATGCTGGCTGTTGAATGTTTGAAGTACTTCTACGAACATATAATTGAAAAAGCATGTAGGATAAAGAAAATAATGTACCAAGTTAAATATTTATAAATATCATATCAGTTTTAGCTCAAATTAGGATAACTAAAACTTTATTATTATTTTATATTCCTCTCTCTCTTAATTTCTCTTTATTGTATTGACTTTATTTTGTAGATATTATTATTTCCAAACCAATTTATTCTGTGGGTATAAACTTTTTTTATGCTTCAATTAATAAACAGGGTCTCGTTAAGAGCTTATGATAAAAGCGTTTTTATTTTTTTTAAAACTCAGATTTATTATTATATAGAACGTAGAGTTGAAAAAATTAATAAAAATGAGTAATAATACTTTTTTAATACTAAAAGACAATGTATTGTCATAGATTAAAGCGATAAGGCTGAATTATTTCTTAAGAAAATATATTTTAATGTTTATTTTTATTTAAAGGAATCTACATACAGAATCTAATTTTCGATTAAATATCCAATAAATATAAAATACTCCCTCATTGATATATTTCAGTTAAATAAATTCATTAATTTCCAGGAAAATCCACATAATTTTCCATTAAAAAAAACCTAAGTTTAAATTTATGTTTAAGATATAAGCAATAAGACTAAAAAACTTGTTGGGAAAAAATATTATAAAATCAAAATAAAGTTCCTATAATTTAAAAAAATATTTGCATCATGCAAAATTTAATCTATTTTCAATTAAGGAGAGAGTAGCAGATTTAAAATCAGTTTGATAATGAAAAAAAAAGAATTTAAACATTATATTATTATTATATGTTTTTCGATTTATATTTAAAATATTTCACCAAAAATATTGAGTGGCCAATTTTTTTCTAAACTAATTTAAGTATTACTCTTTTTTGTAGATTTCGTTTTTAACTAGTTGTTTTAGACCTTAGAAGAGAAATAATTTAAAAAACTGTAAAAATCAAATTAAAATAATTACACAAAAACCAAGAGCAAATAATACATACTCGTATGTTCTATTTTAAGTATAAATAATATTTGGTAGGTGATTTTGTGTTTGTGTTTTTTAGAGTAATTATAATTGGTGGGCACTTTATATAATTTTTAAAACCAGTTTTTTAAATAAATCTAATTACTTTAATATGTTGAGAATATATTACATTCCTGTTTTCATTAATTTAAGAAAATATAACGACTTTATGTTATATCTATGCAACGATTTAATATTATTATTTTATAATGTTTTAAAACAGGATTAAATTATCTTTGCATCATTATTTCCTAATGGAAATAAGAAGCACAGCCTAATAAAAATAAAATATTTCGGTTCACTCAAATTTTAATAGATAAATAAAAATATAATTGGGTTATTATAAACAAACACATATATATTTTTTATAATTTCTGATAAAACATCTTTAAATCAACTCTTTTTGTAGCAAACATAGAAAATATATTTCTCAAAAGCACAGAGTCAGAGTTTAAACCATGAGTAATAAATTATAAAATATAAATTAAATATGTTATTTACACAACCTTTCATGTGTACGCTACGGAAACACATTGTGATAATAAAACCAATTGTGCAAAACAAAAAAATATAAATATTTTGCTTTCGAATATTAATAAAATAAAAATCAATAGTAACTAAAACTTTGATTTATTTTACAGCTGCTCCATTAATTCTAAGTCAAAGTACGTTTATAATATTACGCGCATCTAAACACGATAATAGACGATATACATTTTAGTAGCGACAATTCATATTAAATTGAAATACAGTTTCTTTCCTCAATTACACATAAAACAATAACGACAAGCTTAGAAGAGTTTAAATATAACCTCAAACGAATACAAACCAATTAACCCAAATTCGCACGCATACAAATATTGTATGTTAAGCGCCAAAAATGTTAGCGGCGCTTTTCATTGATAACGTATTATTTCTTGTGCTGCCGTTGTCACGTTTACAATAAACAAAAACAACAACAAAAGCTACGTAAAGGAAGTCAGAAGATCTGAATGAGAATATATAAATATATAGCTTGAGGCGCGGATCTGTTGCACACACGCAAGGTCTATGTGTTTGTGTGTTTGTCATCATCATAATCAAAAAGATTTGCCTAAACATTTCCACGGGCGTCAGGTAGTCAAATACTATATATACTATACTATTTAATATTGAAACATAATTTGTTTTTGTACTACACACGATAATCTATATCAAATACACACACACACACAAACAAAATTGCCAAAAATGGTTATTTAATTTCCGATAGCAATTTAGTATTTAGCTACGGCGGATTTTTTCGCTATCTCGCGCGTGTATATTGTGTAATTGGTCAAATTTACGTGCGGTTTTTTTGTTGTGTACACAAAACCTTTTTGTTTTACAAGGCATGCGACTATAAAACGTATACAATTATACATATTTATATATATATGCAAATTATTTTAAGACAATCGTACAAGATTCGAAAGATTGTTTTAACTTAATTGGTTTCTGGTTGTTTTTTGTGTGGATTTTGTTGTGAGGTGCGTGCTACTGAAAATTTAAATAGTTATACATTTAAAAAACGGTACACACGTTTTGTGTGACCAGCACCGCGCAGCGCAAGTGGACCTTGAACAGGCAATTCCGGTGATTCGATATTGAGTTAGTAATTAGGAGTCTTGTTTATGTATGATTGAATGTTGTTATTCAATTCCTTCGTGAGCATATAATATTTAGTCTTAAGAATTGATTATATAATTATCATTAGACAATAGGAATTAGGTTTTGGAGTTGTGAAATTTCGGTATTGTGAGTATTAGGAAAATTGTGTTACAATAATTATAAGTATTAGGCAGAAGGAATTCCGAAAATTGAGTAGTGTGGTATTCGCACCATATGCTCTACTGAGTATTTTTAATACTTTTATGCTTTTTTTAAATTCCATAGGCTCTCGTAAATAATGGACTATTTAAAAAATAGGATTGATTTAGTAGATGGATTACGGAGAAACTTTTAAAAAAATTGAATAAAATACAACAATACAGCAAACTGAAATACTGTGCATGAATCATATATTGTTGCTATGGTAATAGCATGGTAGCACGTAAAATTTCTTTCTACAGGTGAATTGAAAAAAAAACAAGCTACGACAGCTACGTGATTCATCTCCTGAGTTTATTATTTGACATGTATGATGCGACAGAATATCGGAATTTATATTGAAATGTAGGCAAATACAAATTCTGTCGAGGCAGAATTCCTAATTGTAAAAATGTTTTATTTCAGAAATTCTGTCGCGTTAGTATTTGGTTTAACATATTATCGTGATAACGATTTTAATTTATTGTTTGTACGATTTTTTTTTTTATTTATTCAGATATCTCAATTTTAAATGTAAATCTCACTGGTTATATATACAACAACAAAATGTTTTAAAAACATTTAATTTTTTTAATGTATATCGATATTTTACATGATAAAGGTATCTTTATTAAAATTTGGAATTTAAAATTGTGAGCAGGAACACAAAATTAGTTCATAACGCGATTTAGATAACTTGTATCCCATTCATATCTCAAATTATACAAAATTACTTTAAAAACCGTTCATCAAATGGTGCAAAAATCTTAACTTTACTATAAATTACTTAAAATATTGTTTTTTGGATAACCGTTTGGACGGTTACTTCAGTAGTACAAAGCTATTAAACGTAATTATGTATTTTTACCGATATTTTATTAATTACCTTTTTATATTAATACATATTTTTTCACGTATTTAGTAATTTAAAAAGAAGTACCTAATTAACCGAGCTTGCTCGGTTGTTTAAAAAAATGTTGAGATTTTTGTATTACATATATAATATAAATATATATTATAAAAAATATGTTATAATTTTTGGATAATTTATTAAACATCTTCGTTTTCTAAAAGTTTCTTATACGGTTTTAATACTAAAGAAAGCCCAAGCAACATAATATGAAGCATTTTACTAGTTCTTACGCAATGCTACTTTTGTAATTATTTAATACTATAATAATTGTTATTAAATGAATATAACAAAAAAAAACAATTGCAATTGTGAAAGTTATAAAAAATATTTAAACTTGATTCATTGTAGGTGTATTGTTTAAATGCGTTCTTGGACTACTTACGTTGTACAAATTATAGCTGAATATGTTTTTCAGAACTAAATCACAAGAAATCCATAATAAAGACGAAATAATAATCATGACTCAACTTTTTTTTGTTTCTTTTTTTTTCAAATACTACATAAATAATCGTCAAAAATCTTAAACAAACAAAAAATATATTATATACCTAATCTTTACACATTTTCGTTTCTTGTTACAGCAAACAGTGACATAGAAATGCGTGAAAAACAATACGGTAAGTATTTATTATACTTTATAGCCGATTTATGATTATACCTTTAGGAATTGACAATTTTGGAATCGAATTTCTGATAACCGAACAAAAATTAATGCATCACGCTGACTCACTAAATATTTTAAATAAATAGCCACGTAATGCAAACCATGATAAGTTCAATTTTTTTTTATCTTTTAGAGAGTAATCCAAAAAAAACTTTGAAAAAGGTGGCCGGAAAACGCGTAATAATAGATAAGTGGGTCGTTTATCGAGATCGTGACTTATTAGAAATGGAATGACAGAATAAAATTTGAAAATAGAAACAGCAAAGAGTGAGCACGAGTTATCACCCGCAAAGCTTGTGACACATGCGCGTGTCAGCGGACACACATAGTTCAACTTGTAACCACCGCTGTCACCAATGGTGTCTGTGTGTGTAGTTCAATATACAAGTAAGTGTTTATGTTAAAAGTATCTCATTATAAAATGAAAACATTACATTTGAAATGATTGTTGCAAGTTGTGCGCATTTTGAAAATGTATACACTACACCACCTGCTTTCAATTGGGTGTGTGCGTGTGTTTGTCTGGAAATGCTCTTTCGACTATTATGTACAAATGCAATAGTTAGTTGCGTGTTCGCTGTTGTTGTTGTGGTCAGCCTAAATGCCACAATCTTTACATATATACAGAGCCAAAATAAATGCACAACAGCTTTTTATCAAACGTATAACATTATTATAAATGTTTGTATATATACGTGTATCTACGTATATATTTTATGTATATAGCCAGGGTATTTAGTACATAATGCGCACGCGTTATGACACGCGGCTCAAAATTCAAGACCGCGTTGCGTTGCGTCGTCACCAGTACCAGTCTCGCCGCGTGTTATATACACAATCATACATAACATATATAAAATATACTTACACTTACGTACACTCACACATGAACGGAAATAATATATATATATATATATATATATACAAATTCATATAAGAAAATATAATATTAACCAACTGCGCGCGCAAGCGCATACGCGAAAGAAGAGCTATAGAAGATATGATCAAGCACAGCTTTTTTTCTTCGTACCGTTTTTTTTTTGCTTCTCGGGGCAAGGTCATGGGAGAATGCTGTGTGTGAGATGCTGGATGTGTTATGCGTTGTTTACAGGCGGCACGGAGATGTATATACAAATATACTTTAACTGAGAATCTGTGTGTGTATGTGTGTATTGTGTATGAGCATAGCTTTTATCAATGAACCCAAAAATATACCGCAGTGTTTATGTGTGTAGACCCGTTAATCGTCTTCGTCGCAAGCAAGTTGACCACAACCTTTCTGAATATATATATAATAAATTACATAC
>JAAAKO020014074.1:0-16810 GCA_010015015.2 Bolitophila cinerea
ACTTTAAGTCTAAGTTTTTCGCGGAATTTATTGCGTAAATTTGTATATTTTTATAAGAAAACGTTTTGGAATACAAAAAATGGAGTGTATCGAAGGTTTGCGTGCTGGATCATCCGTTTATGTTGACCACGATAGTCACATGTATTTAATAACATTTAAAAAGAACGCAACAAGTTACCTTCAATGTTATAAAAAAAAAATTGTGAATCGCGCGTAACTATGACATCGGGATTACCATTAAAAAAAACGGAGTTGCTCATAGTCATAGTCCAGATCTCGATTTGTTGGCTATATTCCGTTTCAAAATGGAACTTCGACGTGAAGCCAGCCAGTGCGATGGTCGTTCTCTCCAAGATGTGTATTTAAATGTTGAGCTGCTTCATCCGGTTGCAGCTCTATTGGTGCCTGGCTATGAATCAGTTCGAGCCATGTTGCAAAATGCTAGGAAAATAAATGCACCTCCCACTCCTAATTCTATAATTGAATTAGATCGATACATTAACACAGCACAGTAAGTAATATATCTAATTAAAAAATATAGTAATAATATAGTATTTTGTAAAATTTTAATTTTTACTATATTTAAATTTCACGAATCTACTTTATCGTATATCTTTATTTACATACAATTAAAGATACTATTGCAAAGGTAAATTTTTAATAATATATAATTATATGTTTCTGCGAAAAACATTTATAAATTAAATATTTTATATTGTATTTTCTGTCAAATTTATTATAATGTTTCTTTAAATTTTAAAGGTACATCAATAGGTATGCTATGGAGTTAGGCATTGACAATCGTCAATTTTATGTCGGTTATCACAGTGCCAGCGATGAATCCAAAATGGCTATATTTGTCTCTCCAACTCTCAAAGAGTACATTTCGACCGTTAATGATCGTATTAATTTACATATGGATGCCACTTTTAAAGTTGTACCAAGAATTGGCAATGTACAACAATTGTTTTCCGTACAATTAATAAAAAATAACATTCTTTTTCCGGTCGCCTTCGTATTAATGGAACGGAAATCAAAAAGTGTATATTTAAAAATATTTGAAGAGCTTAAGCAGTTTTTTGGGCCTAGAGATGTTACATCTATTATGGCCGATTATGAAATTGCTCTTAGGTCATCGGCATCAAGCACATTTCCCAATTCACAAATATTAGGTTGTTGGTTCCATTTTGCCAGAGCGGTGTATAGAAAAACCAAGCAATATAATCTGCACCAACTAACCAGCAATCCATCAATAAAAATGGGGTATCGGATGGCAATGTGTCTGCCTCTCTTGCCAGAAAACCTTATATCTGATGGGATTTTAGCCATAGAGCGGCAGGTTGATGGACTGGCAAGTTGGACGAGTTTTTGTGGATATCTCCGAGGTCAATGGATCAATAAAAATAACTTAATGCGTGTGGTTAGACGTCCACACCCAAATGTATGGTCATTTATTCAAGATTTGAGGAGGATAGAGCACGCAAAAGCAACTGAATTTAATAGAATTGTAAATGGACAACAGCTACCAACGCGTCCTAGGTTAAATCGCAGAAGGTTTAACGAGAGGCTATTACGTGCGCAGCATCAATTGGAAGCCAATGGGGACATAACGATGTTTTTACGCCAAATGTCGCACAACAGTCTGGAAGAAGAGTTATCTAGCGGGGATAATAATTATTCGGATGAGTTGGACAACCAGGTGGACTCCATGCCAGGTAACACATCAGTTGATCGACCATCATCAATAGAAGGATCAAGTATCGCGACTGTGATTCACCACGATGACGACGAAGATGATGAAGATACCGATGATAATAATCCAGTAAGACTCGTGGAGGTTAATATCGTTACTAGCCCGTCATCATCATCAATAGAAGGATCAAGTATCGCGTCTGTGATTCACCACGATGACGAAGATAACGAGGTAAATATCGTTCCTGGCCCGTCATCAGTACCACAGAGGTTTGCAAACTCCATTCTATGAGACCGATTCTGACGAATCATTAGGAGATTTTGCAACGTATGAGCGCCGAAGAATGGGCCGTCCAATCGTTTTGTCTGAAAGTTCGGAGGAGTATGATGATAATGTTTACATTGATGAGTACTATCTAGACTCTGAGCCGGAGAGTGTTGTGTCGTATGCGGTGAGTTCAGACGACATTGAATCTGAACCCGATGAAACATTAAGCATGAATGATAAGTGTTGTTTTTGTAAGAGACGGCAAAAACGGTATGTTATTATTCCATGTGGCCACATTTGTCTGTGTACGAAATGCCAAAAACATTTTCGACCGACAAATAGTAATAATAAATGCCCAATATGTCGTCGAAAAATTACTCATCCACCAGTGTTAACATTTCAATAATGTATTGTAATAATTTAATTTATTACATTACATTAAACAACATACACATAAAACAATCATAACTCACACGCCAATATACACATACACCATCAGCCACGCACACACTCCTACACAA
Source organism: Bolitophila cinerea (assembly GCA_010015015.2). Lineage (NCBI taxonomy): Eukaryota > Metazoa > Arthropoda > Insecta > Diptera > Mycetophilidae > Bolitophila > Bolitophila cinerea. Next base: position 2,482 of record JAAAKO020014074.1, read on the forward strand.
ACAATCTAATACGCTCATTAACACTTACGGTACGCAAAAATATAAACTTTATAATACACACTTTATAATAAATATTTATTTATTACAGGTCCAGGTACCACTTACTCACAAACGTTTAACAACTCATCACACATTATTATTTATTATTATTATTTAAATGTTTTGTTATTGTTATTATAGTTATAATTATATTTACAGGTTATTAACTCGCCGTCTGATAACAAATATTTGTATCTACATGTGTATAATATATATACATATATATTCATCTTTACATATATATATATACCGCCACAATACTGACCCTAAAACACCTGTTCCTAGTTTATTACTAGTTCATACAGTCGAGCACAATATCCGAGTAGACAATCCTTTCTAGGTATGATATTATTAAAAAAATATATTGTAATTGTAGTTATTAATTTAATTATTTGCAGGTTGTCTGGTAATAACTAAACTGATCTCTCCGTGTATTGGAGGCTTATTTATGTCCCTAGGTGTGCTCGTGCCGACGTGGTCGGTTGCAGCATGACCTTTAAACACGACGGAAGAAGCCCTATATCAAGCGGCATGAGTGGTAGCTGCGAATGCATTAGCACCGTCTTCAAATTACCGTGGATGAGCTAAGCATGAACCAGCAAACAAACATAAACAATCACACACAAGCTCAAGCCTCAAGCATTTCTACGTCAAAATAATTTATTTTGTAATAGATGCATACATTTTAGGCACCGCATAAAATGACAGTACTCAGCATACTATATTTTTAATATGTTTTATGACCGTCCTTATTTTTCTTTTATAAAAGATTTGTCCTTATGAATTTGACAGTTCTCAACATTTTATGTTAACGTTTTGCAAAAAATTGGTAATACACAGCCGTGTCGTGTAAATCAGTAAATTACGCCATATATGACAATTTCACAATTGGCGGACTTCAAAAATTTGTTTAACAGCCATCGTAAATTATTAAATTAGGGTTATTATATTACAAAAGTGTGTGTGATTGTTGTGTTTGTTGTGTGTGTGTGATTGTTGTGTTTGTTGTGTGTGTGTGTGTGTTGTGTGTGTGTGTCTAATGTGTGTGTGTTTACACAAACCTCACCTTTTTAAATTAAAAGAAACCCTAATTCAATAATTTATGTTGAATACTTTTAATTATTTATTTGTATTGTATTTTTATATGTATTCAACACAATATTAAATTAGGGAATAAATATTTAATATTTATAACACAAACATTAAAAAAATACATATTAAATTATTATAAGTTATTATTATAAATAACAATCTGACGTACTTATTGGTTGACACCAATGCGCAGCAATGGAATAATCATAAAAACTTTAAGTCTTTGGATATTTAGCTCTATTTTATTGCGGCGTGGGTTAAATACCAGCTTTGGTAATATTTATATTATTAACAAATCAAATATTTACCTAAATGGTTACAAAATGCAAGGCAGCACCCTAAGGTGGTGTTGGCTATAATAAATTTTATTGTAATTATATTAGCTTTATAAATGTTTAAAGATAATGAAAGAAGAAAAAAATGTATTTTTCAACATCATTTAAATAAGATTACTAATTTATGTATATATTTAGCATCAGTTAAATTATGGTGCCATCAATATTTTTGTTTAAATAAAAAAAGTTTTTTTTTTAAATCTATTATTTTATGCCTTAATTTACAGATAATTTTAGAGAATCATGTTTTTTACTATTTTGTAGAGAATAAAATTTTCTATAAATTTGAGCAAGAAAACGGGGATATATTCAAAAAGAGGTGAGGAAACCATTGAGTCCAAAACAGGTGTGATTTTTGAATAAAAATAAAAATCGTTTATATTTGAATGAACTTTTTGGAGTGTTTTTAAAATAGGTTATCCAAATAATTCATTTTTAATTCAGTTTTAACAAAACAAAAACTAAAATCAATTAAAAAGATAAATTATGTGGCGGCTAGCCGCAGTGTTAAGCGGCTTCAGCAGCTAGGCCGATAAGAATGTTGTAATCTATAGACGGTTGGCCGGTAGGCACCCATGTCTGCCACATAATACATAAAAAATATATAAGTCCAGACTGATAGAGACCTAATTGTCGAAGTTGTTTTTTAAAAACCACTAATTAGGCACGTTGCTCATTTTGACCTCAGCACTAAATGTTTGTAGGGCTAACTATTGAAAATTATAATAAAATTACCTAGTTAATCTTATTCTAAAATAATGTATTTACCTACCTACCATATTGTATTAAATCAAAGAGTATTAATTGAAATAGTGTATCAAATAAACATGTATAAAAATGAAATAATGTGAAATTGTGAACGACCCGATCCCGTTTGATTTATTATACATACCTAATATACAGTCCACTTTCCGCACTTGCTATCAAGCGATTTATTGGTCCTTCGAGACGGATTTATTTCTTGATGTTCAGGTGAAATTCTTTTAAGAAGCTCGCTGTTATTACTTGCCTATTTGTGTAACTCGAATTGTCCGGAATGCAGTAACTTAATGAGCTTCTTGTACAGTGACACTGCCAGTCATAGCATCATCAACATTAAAAATTAAATTAAATTGTTGTTTATTTTGTTCTGCTAAGTATCGCAATGTCCTTATTGTGACCTTTATCTGTTGCTTTCATATCGCTTGTTAAAGGAATTCTGTGTTTACGCCATCGTAATAGAATAGTAGTAAGGTCTTGTTGTAGGGCCGACTAGATGTTTTTAAAGCAATCCCTTTCAGCATGTCGGGGTAGATAGGTAGGTGTACCATGATTGCGTGCCATCGCTCGATGAATCCATGGATACAAGATTTATATTAGAAGAATAGATCTCGATCTTTTCGAAAACGTCGTTCCAATTGAATCACTCGAGTAATTGAGATGTCTAGAGTCTTTCCTAAATCTGTGGAATTATTTAAACCTCTCTAAAAAAGCATAGAGACAACTAATCATTTTCTCTAAATTGTATTATTAAATATTATAAATATTAAATATCAATCATAAGTTCAGGCAAGGGCAAAAAAGTTTGTTAAGTAGTCAAGGCTGAAACTATATTGATACTATTTCTATAGCAATATCCTATGATCAGTCGGTCTATAATTCAATTTATATTATTACTATTATTATTATCATTATATTAATAATAATGGTTATGGTATCGATATTACTGATTCGTGTACACAACGCATTGAAATAACCCTCGCAGAATGGTTACATACTGATATATGGTCACACAAAAACTCACTAGCAACTTTATGCAACCTTGGTTGCATTGCAATGCACTTTTATATTGGTACGCGATAAAATGTGGGATAGGGCAATTAAATGCATTAAAAGAATAAAATATATTGCAATAATGGAAATTTGTGGAATACATTTTTAATTAGACAAAAATTAACATGAAAAGGCAAATACAAAATACAAAAAATTTGATAACATAAAAAAAAGAAAATAATAAAAAGTAAAAAAAATATTTAATTTTAAAATAATGTTGACAATAAGTTTTAACTGTTGATATAAATAATATTATTATAATCTATTTAGATCATATTATGTTTTACAGTTGGCTCTTTCCGCATTAATTGTTATTTCGGCTTGCTCGCGAATATTGGTCAAACTTTTTTCCGATGATATCTTCCTTCGGTTCCTCTAATTTGTTGTGCATGATGTCTGATGTCCAAAAAGTTAAAAGTCTTCGAAAACCTTGGAAGTAAAGGCAGTTCCTCTTTCTGTAACCTATCCTGGCAGGAATACTAAAATAGGTGGTTAATTCTTGCTTTATTTTAAGCACCGGCAGGGACTTTGTATTTGGAACAGCCTTAACTACTGCATATTTAGTAAACGCGTCACACATGACTAACACACTACCTTTTGAACTCTTTTTAAAGGGTCCCAAATGATCCAGGTGAACTGTATGAAATGGTATTGGATTGATTGCCAAAATATGCAAACCAGAAAGCAAATCTCAATTTATCGAGCGTTCGATTTAAGCCATAGGGACCTTGATCATCATGGTAAGTCTTGACTAAATGCTATCGATCTCCTGCAGGAAGATTCACTTGTGATTTCTATTGACAATGCGCAAAATATGGTGATTTTTCAACTTATAACTCTCTTTTAGTTGACGAGTATCTGGATCGGTGCTATCTGAGGTAAATTGTTCGACTATAAAAGTTACCTTTGGATCCTGCCTCTGCATAGACGTAAGCCATTCCATATGGTCCATATTGATTTGTAGAACATCATGACCGCAAACGGTTATCTCTCGAGCATCTTCGACCGTCTGTCGGCTTAGTGCATGAGCATGTTCCATTCTAGTACCTTACCTTTGGATCGTCTCAAAGTCAAACTCCACCAACCGGAGCCGGTGTGTGGCCGCCAGTCACAACTCTGCTAACTCAGATATGACGAAAGTGCCATCACTTTATGAATTGTGAGCCAAACTCTCTGACGAAGCAATGTCACTGTCGCCATCTCTTTATAAATTGATCGGTAATGTCAGCCAAAGACTTTCTGCATAAAATAATGGTTAACCATGTTGTTTTATGATTGACTTTTTGTTTTTTTTAGTAAGCGCTAAAAAAAATCGCGCGGCAGCGCGCAAATAGAATTTTATTTACCAGAGAATGGAATTCTTTCCATCCAGTAGTGGATTTTCTTGCTTTGCAAAAATTCTAGCAAAAACAAGCAAAAGACTAGCAAAAACAAGAATATCATTTAACTTTAAAAAAATAAAACAAATATATATTATTTATTATTTTTAGAGATTTAGTGCAGGTCTTTGGCTGACATTACCGCTTATTGATAAAGAGATGGCGTCAGTGGCATTGCTTTGTCAGAGATTTGACTCACATGCCATTAACTGAAAATAACAAATGGCACAATATTCATAATGTGATGGTGCTAGTTACGCAAGTTACTAATTATTGTGACGAAATGTGTATAGCGTCTTGGCTTAAAACTCAGCTCGTCATCCTAAATATTACTTCAGAGTACATTTCAATTAAATTACTTATGAATTTTATATTCAGTTGGAGTATTTAAATATATTGTAGTATGTTTTTTTATCATTTACAATAAGTTTATTATTATAACAGTATTTTGAAAGTAGATCAAGATCATTTGGCATATGCGTTTTTAAATCATCCATGTTTTTGCATGAGTACGTTACCAATATATCATCTGCATAAAGCTGTAATTTTCCTATAAATGGTTGGTCAAATGCCGTTAATAAATATAATTAAATATTGCATCAAATGTAAAATTAATTTTAGATATCTTGTCAATTTAAATGTTCAATAAATAGACTTGCAATTAAATATTTCTTGGTTAAGCTTGTATGAACATTATGAATAAAATTTATACAGGCTATTTGGTTTTAGAGATTTAGGAATAAATTTTACGGATTTGCATTTAAATATATATTTTTATTAAGCTTCTTAATATGAATCACCCCAAAAAAATCATAATTTCAACAGAAATATTGAGGTTTAAGAATAATTTGAGACCTATTGATAAAAAAAGTCAACGACAATAGGCCAAATTTTATCTGTCTCCTTTTTTGAAGTGAGAAGAAATTAATAAGTTCCTGATTTCACGTATCTGGGAGTACTCCCACTGCTTCTTTGGCATCTATATGGAATCTCTCTTTGCACGTCTGTCCAAAAGGCTTCGACAGACTCGCCTAATAGCACCTGCAAAATATATTTTTTCTCTATATTGTCTTCTCAGCACATGTTATCAAGGATCCATCTTTTAAAAAAAGATTTGAACACTCTAGTGCGATGTTTTTCTTTAAACAGATTTCCGTTACAGATTACAGTCCACGGAATGCGTAATAATAAAATGCATTTAAACTCGAATTATTGTGTGGAGCTGACAATAACATAATGTCTACAAATGAAATTGGCATTCAAATAAATCTGTAATCATTAAGTATAACTTAACATTAACTATGTAAATGGATTTGCTATACAAATCAGAGCCACTGGAAAGTTCATTGATTGTATATATATAATTATTTGATTATTTGATAAAATCTTTGCGCTGATAATTAAAGGTACGATTACATGCACAGACATATCTGTTAAAGTCTGTCACATTTTGCTAATTGTCTGCGACTTTTGTCTGTATGTGCATGTAATCGGCAGACAATAGTGACGTTGCAGACAAATTATTTTGTCTGCATGTCTAAAATATATATATATATATATTTTTATATTTTTAACCTCCCTTGCAAGCTTTTAAAAAAAGAATATATATATATTACGTACTATTCTTATCAATGGTTGCCATGGATAAAAAGGAACCCATCCTAATGTACATTAGGGTTTCGCGTTTTTCGAGTTTGTTTTTAATCGAATTGTCAATATGTTTAAAAGTTGTCTTTAAAATCTTTTGCATAAGAATACAGAACCTTTACTTTACTATTGGTTTTAGGAACTCGTGAAAAACAGAAATAATTGACCTTCAAGGCAAAACATCGTAACCAACATGTTTTCTCTTATTCATTTTATTTGATTTTTTATATCCTATAATGTTTCTCTATGTTTTGATAAAATAACAAATGTGCTTATTCATTAGTTTTTTTTTTGAGAAATTGATTATAGATTTCATCGTAAATACAATATTTCTTATATTATTATTGTCATACGTTTTTCGGTTTTATTTAAATTTTCCTTTTTTGGTTACGATGTTTAGCCGGAAAGGTATCGATATACAAGATTAGACTTTAACCCTATAACTTAAACAAAATCTCATACGCCCCCTTGGAAAACTCACTCCCTCTCTATATTCCACACAAAATAAGTTTTAATTAAAACATTTATTGACATTATATAATGCATTTTATTTTTTAAAAAAACCTTGTAAAATTGTATATTATTTCGTAATTTTCTTTAGTGCAGTAAATGGAAAACCATTTTCTTTGATTTTACATAACTGCGATGAAATTTGTTTTCATTACTTTGCGATGAAGGGAAATGTTCTTTTATTCAAAAAAAAGTTTCAGTGTACACAATCACTTTGATGTCGTATCACGTTTGTGAGCTCGTTCTTATAGGCAACCGCCTTCATCATGAGTACACAACCTATAGAGTTGTTCTATGAAACTCAGCATACTCTCAAGCTGAAGTGAATGCCACTAATATACAAGAAACAAAAGTTTTTTTTACAATGTATTGTATTTGTTTGATTCAGTTTTATTAAATTTTGCTATAGCGTATTTTAAATATGCGCTATATGCTCGACAAAACAACGCATAGCTGCGTCTCTTTACACGGTTCGTTTATCGTTTAATGCGGGAGCAATGAAACGCCTTGGATTTTTTTTAATACTTACTAATAATCTACTATGTAAATGTATATAAACTATAAAGTATAAACTTGCGCCTGTATTGTATGATGGTATCTGGTGAGTGTACATAATGTACATTTATTAAATTGTTTGTTATGCTATATTATAACTTATTTAGCTCCAGCTTAATAATATTTGTATGATAAGATAATATTGTTTTAGTTTTTTAAAGTAAACTTTATTTTATTAGTAATTACTTTAAAGTTGTTTAAAAAAATCTAATATATACTGTTAATATACATTTTATTTTTAAATCTTATTTGATAACCATAAAATATCTGTAGGATCGTCTTTAAAAAGAGAAAAATAAAAAAAAAAGATTTTCTGGATTTTCAACTTCTTTGCCACACATATTTATGTATATATTTATAAGGTTATGTTATAAATATATACATTTTAATATTATTAACAATTTACAAACTTTCTATGCTTCATTCCTATATCAATACATGTGTGGCAGGTCTTTTTTTATACATGGGTTAATATTAATGTGTTTTGTTACGTTTTGAATTGTTTTTGCTATACTCATTACAATTGCAAGCGAATAAATGAACTGATTTAATAAAAAACAAATGAAATTAAAATCTATTTGAATGACGACTGCTCACATTGTATTGCAGTCAATGTGCATGACGCTGTTGTTTTTGTTTAGACTTTGGCTTGGCAAGGCAATTTACGTGCATTCAGATTTGAATGCAACTAATAATTGAGCTTATTGTTATACATATTATACACCCGTCATATTTAATTTGATTTTTTTATTATGTAATCAAAATTAGAATTATTATTTTATCAAAATTTAAACAAAAAAAATATAAAACATAAGTGAAAATTAAATTTATTACCAAAAAATCCATAAAAGGCGAAATTGTGGCTGATCAAATAGTATATAACTAATAATCGAGAAATATTTAAAAGAACTAAAAACATATAAATAGTGAATCATAGACAAACTTTGTGTTTGTATGCCTTAGTCAATTCTAAGACAAATCATAAAAATAAAATTTTAGTCGAAAATCGCTTCACTAAGAAATAAAGACATTTAAAAAAAAATGTTTTTGACTGGGACTTTTTTAAATGAATGTAACTTTTTAGGCAGGCACCCGTTAGAATTTATTTCTTTTGACCTACTTGGATAAGTGTTGGTTGCCCTGCTGTTCCGTAGTTTTTAGGAAAAATTGAAAATAGGAGATTTTTTTTTATTTCTTAGACTTTTTTTAAAATCTCATTGTATTTTCAAAAATAGTAAATAGATTTGTGTTTTTTTTTGTTTAATTGAAAAAAAAAATTGAAAGAATACGTATACGAAGTTTGTCTATCGATGATGATTGACCTATTATATATATATGAGAAAAATAATTAAAACATTTTTATTAATGCAGTTTTTAAAATGAAAACATTTTTTTAAATTGTACAAAATTTAACATGTTCAATCCAAACTAGTGATCTTTTAAAAGAATCTGAAAAGAGGGAAGTTTATCTCCTCTAAAACAACATCGATACCCAAGGAAATAAGTTTTTGGCCTAAATGTTTTGAAGTTACAATAGTTTCAGTCAATTAGATTCTGGGGCCAAACGAAATCTGCATTATATGCAATACGCCGGATTTTTCCGGGGCAAAAGCATACATTTAGTAAAAATATAAATTATAAATGCTTTTTTTGGATAATCTTTCTCTTTATATTTTTTTTTATCTTCACTTGACAGATATGACCGTCGATTGATTTTTCAACACCTTTTTAACCATTTATTTGATCCATCTCAAACATGACACATAGATTCGTTTGCACGGGACGTAAAAAAATAAATTGAAAGTTAAAAATATAAATTTATTTGTTTAGAGATTTTGTTAACGCATTCAACTGTGACTAATAGCTGTCTAAGTATCGTTCGAAGCGATTCCCAAATATATGGAAATACAATATTTCTGTTTCCAAAAACCACCCTAGTCTAAGTGTCCCTACATCGCAAAGAAATAGGGGTACGGATGTGATAAGAAATTCACACACACACATAAGTGTAAATTTAGTTTAAATAAATATACGAGTATAGGGGCTCATTGACCGATTAATGTATCGTGCTTATATTGTTTAAATTATATGGGGTGCCCGCAGCTGTTTTCGTAACGGTTTATTGGAAAATTATGCAAACGATCTTGTGCAAATGGGTTCAACCAGTCGGTTGTACGCAATTTTCGTAGCTAACTTATTTAATTTCATTATAATATAAATATATATTTTAGAAAAGCTGTTATTTTAAAATTGGAAACTAATTGTGTTTGTTTTGTATCAATTTCCAGGTGGTGGAGCCATTGAAATGGAACTGTCCAAGATGCTGAGGGACTACTCGCGCACAATTGCCGGCAAGGAGCAACTGTTGATCGGTGCCATTGCCAAGGCTCTGGAAATCATTCCCAGACAATTGTGCGATAACGCCGGATTCGATGCCACCAACATTTTGAACAAGCTGCGTCAAAAGCACGCTCAAGGTAAGTCTAAAACCAAATCAAATGTTATCGTAATTTAAGCGCCCGCACAGTGGGGAAAATTGTGTTTTTTGTTTGCTTAGAATTCATTTAACGAAATAGTTTTTTTCTTAAAGAGGGTTTTTAGGTATGGTACCTGATGAAATACCAAAAAAAGGAATTAAAACTAAAAACAATACAATTTTTGTTTTATTTTTAAATACATTTTTTTTTATTTTTTTATTTTTATAATGTTTGTGTGCATTTGTACATTTTTATATCTAATCTAATGAGATACGTCTTAATTAGGGTCTTTTTTATTTTGAAACGAATTTATTTTTTATGTCAAATAAAACACAAAGGTTCACCTTTTTTTTAGTATACAACAGTCAAAAGAATCCACTGAATTTAGTTTAAATATCAGTTTTCAAAATTAGAAATTAAAAAATAAATAAGTTCGAATTCGGCTTATCATAAGCCTAGTTTCGGAGGTAAATTAATTTTGACATACAAATAAGACGGAATAAATAAAAAGAAGCATTGTCAAAACAAAAATTATAGTGTTAAAATGAATACAACTAATTTAAATGAGTTTTAATTATTAAATTTAAAGCTAAATTCTTTTAAAGAATTTATACTTGATTTTAAAGAAAAAGTGATTAGAAATTCATTATTTTTTTTGTGATTGGATGGTCAACACCATAAAAAAATGTTTTTGAAATTAAATTTGTCAATTTTTACTTTTTAAAATAGTTTTTTATTCGAATACTTAGCAATCAGTTTTTTTTTATTGAAAAATATGTATGTAAAAGGCTATTTTGTAGCTTTCATTTAACTTATATTTTATTGGATGCATTTAAAAACTGTTATCACATTTTTCTTTTATGTAATTTCATTCTTTTGAAAAAAGACAAAATATTGATTTTTAGCCCATAGTGCGCCTCGCCGCGCCTTTCGAAAGCGAGCAACAAAATATCATTCTGTTTTGAATAAAAGAGATGTTTGAATCTTTTGAGCGTATAGCATTATGCATACACAACATGGCCCTTTGATCGAGGTGACCCGGTTTTGTACCTTTTGCTATATTGTGTTTTGTGTGTATTTATCTCTGCTTTGACCCATATTCACTTATTCATGTAAACGACAGTGTTGACGTGCAGGCCTTTAACACAAGATCACACAGCATTCTAGTTCGTAATTATATTATTACTTTTTGTACTCGTTTCGAAAATACTAGTTCATATAAATCGTGTTTGTTCGCAGAAATAAAATGTCAATTACATTATAGAGCACCGCAAAATGTGTACGCACTCAGGTGTGTCATGTGCTAGCTTCGTTTGCGGCAAACATGTTTTTCACTCTGTGTTTATATATAATTTGTTGATGGATACAGGATACACACATTTGTATTTATATGTATTGGAAGATACCAAAAATATATTTCTTCCATTTTAACAACGTGGTCTGAGCGAGGCTGAGCAGTCCTCTTTTATATATAAATTTCATATCCCTAAAAAGGTCGCACACGTGCAAGCACACACACACACACACCGACGCACACCACCGCGATGTTTTTCTAAGCTCTTTGTGTCGTGTATTAATAAAACATGCGCGGCAAGTGCTTTGTGATGGCCGTTATATACCATTATGGAATATTCCAATGTTTCCATTTATTTTGTGTTGTTGCTGTTCCTTTCTAAGTATTTTGTCTCCTTTACAAAATAACGTCTGTGTTTAGGCGTATATAGAGCGAAAACTCAGTAATATTAATATAACGTATATCAAAAACAGACGATATATAATTACGTTCTGTGCACATGTTTCAGATTTTATAGCGTTTTTTTTTTTCTATAGAAGAAAAGTCCATTAATAGAATTACAATTTATGTAGAATTCAGTTATTTTTAATTGTGAGAAGGCGGATTTATATTTTAAAAACAATGGAGAAATATATTTAGCTTTCGGGTGAAATATCGTTTTGCTGCATGCCATGTTTTTTGGAGCAGAATATTAATTTAAATAGTTTACATAATTCAATTTTATTTATATTTTTAAAGATATATTTAACCATTCTAAATCACAAGAAATAATTTTAATATAAGTTGATTTCGTTAGCAAAAAAAAGCAATGTAAAAGAGATTGAAAACGCAACTTATTGTTGAAAATATCATAATAGGACTATATATATTCCATTCGAGGCTAGGCTGTATTACTTTATTCTTTTTTACCGGTTTACAAGTTTCAAATAGTAACTTGTCAAAAACACTCTATAGTAAAAACTGGTAAAAATAAAACCAATATTATATTCGACTAATTCTATCGACTTTCAGAATTGGACGTTTTCTGGCCATTGAATAATTTATTTGACAAATAGTTTATCGAATAGTTAATTTGTCGAATAGTTTTACTTGAGAACCAATTATTTAATTCGAAATAATAGTTTATCTTGAGAATCGAATAGTTTATTTTACGAAAAGTGTATCTTGAAAATCGAAGTTTATTTAACGAATAATTTTTCTTTAAGTTAGTTTATCCTAAGATTCCAATAGTTTATCTTGATAATAGAAGATTTCGGAATAACTAAATGTAAAACGTGTAATCTTTGTTTGGTCCAATCATTGGACATTGGTCACTGGCCAAATATGGTCAAAACCATTAATTGGGCAAAAGGGGTTACAAAAATACACTAGATTAAGTATTTTTTCTTTACATTGAACCCTTTGCTGCCCACAAAAAATAAGGGGTGCTCAAAGTTAGTTACATATACTAAGATAAAATGAGTACAGAATTTATATGAAAAACTTTGTTTAGGGTTGATTAATTACTTTGTTTAATCTGAAACCTTCCATTAAATAGAAATATGAACAATTCAAACCACATCACAGGTGGTCTCTATGTAAAGACCTGGTCTATATTTTCAGTTCAAGTATCTTAAAGTCTCTTTTATATATATTTGATCTCTGAAACCTCCTTTTTCAATTGTTTCTAGACAAAATTTGAGTTTTTATCTGATATTGAATTGTGATTTTAATCAAATGAATTAATTTGTATGTAATACATATTTGGACAATTTCCGAGTTTTTTTAAAAATTGAAAATAAAAGGTGGGGGAATCGAAAAAATTATGCCTGTTTTTAATAGATCAAACAGCTAAACAGCTGTTTAGTTTTGGGGACATGGACACTTATTGTCAAAATAAAATCTCTACAGTTGTTCGATTTTGATCGTATGAGTCACGAACTAAGGTTTGAATTGTTGAATAATTTGCCCTTAAGAGAATGGTCCATGGTCCCAAAAACATTAGGGCTGTAAAAGTAAGACATTTTAAAAATGTTGACAACATAGTTAATTACCCTCTCTCTACACTATATCAAATTGTATAAAATATAACATTTATTAGGATATCTCCTACAGGGCGGGTCAAATTCACCCTATTTTATTTTTAAATTATAGGTACTTTTAATTTGATACCAAAACACACTTACCTTAAATTACGAAATACAAATATTTGATCTTTGATTCGCTAATGTAAATATATAAAGTGTATTTTGTTCTTATTACTAAATGATTTTTTTCACTCAAATCCCCCTTAAAGGGGTTGGTTTTAAGGAAAAAAACGTTTTAATGATTTTTGGTGAAAAATTATAACAACATCTAAAGATAAACTTCATCTTTTTTAAGCCATTGCATCTACTATCGATTCCCAGATCAATAATATTTAAAACCACCATTCAATTTTGGTTTTAATTTTGGTATTCATTTTCATTCTGTTTTGGTTTCTAAATCTGATTTTCATCCAAAAATAAAATAAATAAAAACGCGATAAACAGCGCAATTAACCAATAATTTCGTTCTCCAAATTTTTTTTTGGGAATAAAATACAGGAACTACACAAATTTCACAATTATTTAGTAATATTCTCTAGATATTACAATGAATTGCAGATTTTTCTTTTTTTATGTTTTAAAGGTAAAGTCAAAATAATTCTTTAAAATAATTGGTTATTTAGGCTGTTTATTGCGTTTTTATTTATTTTATTTTTGGATGAAAATCAGATTTAAGTGTCCCAGTTTCAGATCTTAAAAATGGTTTCTAAAATATGTAACATAATTAAAAATTGTGTTAATACAGATAAATGATTCCATCTGGTAAAAATGTCCAATGTTTCAGCTTCAAATTACGCTATGTTATACGGAACACGAGTATAAAAAGTTTTCGTTTAACTACTCGATAAAATATTAAAGTTTATCCAATTTAAAAAATAAAACAAGTTTGAAAATTGTAATCAAACGTTGGAAAATATAAGAGTTTTTTGCTTGTTTTTTTTTTTGCAATAGTACGTTACCAAAAATTATGATAAAGCATTCATCATTATTTAATCACAGAAATAAATACTTTAATTATTAATTATATTATTTGCTCATGTAAACACTTTGAAATGTGTAATTAACTCTAAATAATCGCATGTATATGTCGGATAAATACATTGTATTTTAACGTTTTGAAATT
>JAAAKO020014085.1:0-16799 GCA_010015015.2 Bolitophila cinerea
TGAACCGAAAGAAGCTTCAAACCATTGTAAATGTGCTCACCGGTCATTGCTTTAACAAACACTTATTCACAATCCGAACAGTGGACTCAAATCTCTGCAGAGGATGAGAAAGAAGAGAAATCCACATGGCAATTATTGTAGATTCTATCAAAATAAACTTAAGCTCCACGAGCTGACACAATTGCCAGTCATAATATTTTTTTCCGTACTGAGCCAGATTCTATGCAAATTGTATTTTAGAGTGTGGCAGTAGTTAAAAAAATACTATATATTTAATACAAAAAAAATGAATATTTTTAATATATATAATTGTGAATTCAAAAGAAACACTTTTCTGATAATTCTTGTTCGGGCATCGGTTTTCTTTTTCAGAACATTTTCCACATTGGATATAGAAATTCTCTCGATATTAAAAGATGAACAAATAAAAATTAAACGCAAAATGATGATAGAACAAATTAAAAAGTTTACTAGCTACTCTAGATTGGTAGAAGAATGGTTGCTCAATTACTTTCAGAAAAATGTTAAATCTTTCTATATTAATGAAGCAAAAGCATTTAATAGTTCGGTAAGAGCTCTAAAGTACTCATTTTGGCAAACGTTAAATAGCCTAATAAAACGTCAAAATGATGATGAAGATGTAGTTAGGGAGATAAACTAGAAACTAGAACTAGAACTAGAAATATTAGAAACAATGAAATGTAAAGTTAATTCTGATTTTTTGATTGCCAAGGAAAAGCTACGATATTTCATATTGCTGCTCTTAAAAAAAACAGATGGAAGAAATATTAAAGCAATTTCATTAAACGGAGAAATCATTACTGTCTCTCAAGCAATCTGCTTTGAATTCCGAAAGTACTTCCAAAAACTTTATTAGGAGGAACCTGAGTTGATTCAACGATATAGGGCACCAACAAATTTAACAAAGCATTTATCGCTTGAAGAAGGCAGAGATAACTGAGGATGAAATAAGAGATGCTTTACTGGACACCAAACATAGGAAATCTCCAGGACTGGATGGAATAAAGTATTTCGAAAACATCAAAAGTGAGCTCGTAAAATTATTTAATAAGATTCTGAAAGGTGTTCTAATACCATCCAAAGAATTTGTAGAAGGTGTCATTGTGTTAATACCAAAATTAAAGATTTTCGACCTTTTAAACGGTGATTATAAACTTTTTTCAAAAGTTCTCTCAAAAAGATTAAAAAGATCACAGGCCTGAAGAAAATGGTTCAATAGTTGACAATTTAAAAAGATTACAAAATCTATTATTACAAGGAGAAGTCCATATTGATTCAGGTTTTAGTTTAATGAGTATTGATTTCGAAAAAGCTTTTGATTGAGTACATCATAAATACTTGTGGAGAGTAATGAAAACCATGAAGTTTCCTGATCATTTTATAAATGGAAATCTATACTGCCATCTTCAAAAATAATAATAAACGGACACTTGAGTATGTTTTTTTTGTGTTTTATCTTGAACCTTTGCTATATAAATTAAAAGATGGTTTAACGGGAGTTATGGTAAATGAAAAAATATGAAAAAATAATGATGTGTTTGTGTTAGTGAAGGACTCAGATGAAATAGATAAATCTTTTTATTACCTCTCCCAATTTTGCAGTGAATCTAAGGCTAAGATAAATAGTTTAAAATCAAAGCATGTATAACGTTAACGTTAAAATAATAGGTCCCTAGAGAATACCAGTTTGTAAATCAGTGCTCGGATTCAGTTCAGTAAAAATAATTGGCATGAATATAGAGGAATTGTTTGAATTCGTAATTGTGCCAAAGAGAGCAATGCTTCCAGAATTATTTTTTTATAAATTGAGACACTGTCCATTCTTGATAGATTGTTTACAAATCGAATACAAGCATTAAAAGCAACATTAAGATTTTTTTTTTGAGATAGAACTAAGTTCACCAAATATTACGTCTCCATAAGGAACATTTGTAATAGCCAGACACTTCACAAATCTGAGACGAACTTCTTCCTTAGGTACGGTTGAGACTTTCCATAAACGGCGTAAAGATCAATAGACTCTACTACATACCAAATTGACATTGTCATCCCATGACAGTTTATGGTTAAACGTAACTTCAAGATTAATATTTTTAACACAATAATCAAAGATCTATCTAAAGAAAGATCAGGCCAATTAGTTCTTGAACAGGCAGAGCGAGATATAACGAGAGCTTTAGTCTTTGACGGATTAAGACTTAGTTTGTTTAGTTTCGACGAGCAAAGAACTTTGATTAGATCATTGTTGGCCATAGTAATCATTTCAGAAGAGATTGAAATC
Organism: Bolitophila cinerea; assembly: GCA_010015015.2. Taxonomy (NCBI): domain Eukaryota; kingdom Metazoa; phylum Arthropoda; class Insecta; order Diptera; family Mycetophilidae; genus Bolitophila; species Bolitophila cinerea. Next base: position 2,303 of record JAAAKO020014085.1, read on the forward strand.
TTAGCTCAAAATATCAGTTGCACATCATCAGCAAACATATCACAGCTAACATGTGAAATAAAAGTTGGTAAATCATTAATAAAAATGGAAAACAACAATGGCCCTAAAACAGATCCTTGAGGAACACCACACTTTAACTAAAGTGAATCAGAGGGTAAATTATCAATAACTACTATAAATAAGTTTTGTAGTTTTTTAGAAAAAATCAATAATTAACATTGTTAAATGCTTTTTTAAAGTACAAAAATATCAAAAGGTTTATGAACTTTTGGTCAAGGTCAAGACGAATGTCATCAGTAATATTCAAAAGGGATGTAGTTAGTACTATGGTCTTTTTGAAAACCAGATTGCCTAGAATACAGTTTTTTTTTAAAGTTGATTATTTATCTGTTTGTGCATAATGTACACTAAGGCTTTGGAAATAGCTGGAAGTTCACTTATCGGTCTATAGTAATTTATGGACCGGGGTGCAGTTACTTTAGGCAAAAGTATTTTAGCCCATTTCCACGATGACGGAAATGTTGATGTTGTAAGTACAAAGTAAAAAATTAGCATATAATAACCTGCAATTACAGTAATATATAAATAATATAATTATAAATTTATTTGGAATTTCATCCGGACCATTTTGATTTATATTCATAACTGAAAATAATACTTCATCAAGGAAGACATATTCGAAGTAGAATTAATGGCAATCCTTTGTTACTACGTGATTATCAATTGATGTATTTAAAAAATACGGAAATGACACAAAAGAGAAGTCGAGGGTTCAAACCATTTGCTGCAACCCAAAGAAATGAAATGAAAACTGCAAGGCAATCGATTCAACAAAATAAACTTAAAAAAAAAAAAACAATTTTCCCGGGCTGATTGTGTTAAAGATCTAGGGCACTTTAGGCACAAAAACACCCTCGATCCACATAATTACGCCAATGACGAATTCTAAGGAGGAAATAATGAATCTATAAAAATCAAAAACGTATCGTCGTTATTTTAGACATTTCATTGAATTTAACATAAACTAATGTGCATAATTTAAAATATATATTTCCTAATTATTAAAATGGCTCGTTCAATGTACATAAATTTACTAGTACATTACAAATGTATTTTCATTATGTTATTTTCACATAAAGACACTCGCTCTAATTGAGCAAACTGTCACAAAGCTCGCATCTCTCTCGTTTCTAACGTGCTTACGTTTTAAAGTCGTTGTTTGTTTTAAAATAAACCATTTGCATATTTAACCCTGCCGCGCCGGCTCGACACGACCGACGGGGTGCGTCACAGGGTTGCGTATTTGTGCGTGTGCCATTTCCTCAATTTTCCGAACAATTCTCTTGTATACTTGCAAAATCATATATAATGCACGATAGCTCTGCACACACACACATACACAAACATTCATACAAATTCAAGATTGTTTTCCCTCTAATTTATGCAATGTATAAATATACACACACTTTGCAATATGGAAACCCATGTAATTAGAATGAAGTGGGTTGTTGACAATAAAAATACACATGCCATAGAAGAACGAAAAAACGACATTCTAATTGCTTTCGTGTTGTTGTGTTTTTTGTTCCCCCGTTCGTCCCTCGATATGTTAAACACACCAAGCTACCGAGGCATTCATTGTCCATAATATTTCTATTATGTAAAAATTATGATTTAGCATATATTTGTATAAATGGTCTAGCACAGCATATCTACAGTGTTGGAACGTATTTAAATAAAATGCTCCGCTGGACGAGTCTCTAGGGTGCCGAGTGACGGCCGCCTCAACCCCTATATGCCATCCCGTGCTCCATTCAGACACACACACACACCAACAAGAACACGAGACTTTGATGTGCGCGGCTCGGGCACGACGGCCATAAAGTTATTCACTCGCATTAAATCAAGATAAATGATGAGGATAGCGCATTATGAAACAATTTTGAATTTGCAAAAAAAATGTATTCATTGTGTGCAATAATTTTGCATATAATCAAATGGGGATTATTTCATTTGCATTCAGCAAAGCACAGTGTTTTCTGGGAGGAAAAACATTATAGCGCCAGAGGTTTGAAATATCAATAAAATATATCATATATATCGTATTCAATAAAAAAAATGTTCTAAATAGTTATACATTCTTTTAGATATTTGATGAAAACCTAAATTATTTTTAAATACAATTTTTTAAAAAATGCTGATAGAAATAAAAATAATTGTCAAATAAAATAAATAAATATATTTGTAAGAATCAAAAATGTGTGGAATTTTATTTTTGACTATAAAAAAAACTTTTCTAAGGTAAGGTTAGGTGGGCGGAGTTGTTTAAAATGTTGTTTTATTGTCTAGACCGAGGACTTATTGACCGATTTGTTATGCTATAGCCAACTCAAACCGACAATGGACTAGGACAACAGGGTGTTTATTGAACTAAAAACGTGGCAATCATTAAACCAATGGAGAACTGAGCAACTGATTTCGCTGACAAGAACGGTATGCAGAAGTATGGTAAGAATTATGAAAGGGCCACTACCAAATGCACTTATTGTTAGGAAGACATAGCCATAGAAACGGAAGAGCATATCTACTGCCCTACTCATTCATGGCGCAGATACTCTTGTCTAATATAGATTTACCTGGAGGATCTAATGAAAATGGCAGAGCTCTCGATATCCGGTTAATAAGTCCCCGGTCTAGACAATAAAACAACATTTTTTTCAGCAAAAATCGATTTTATTCATCAACATAATATTCTTCTAGGCTAATCAATCAATTTTAACTTTGCGAAGCCTTTTTTGTAGAACGATTGGTCTTTGCCCTCAAAATAGGCTTCAGCTTAGCTTCAACTCCTCGATCATGCCAAATTTCTTGCCATGGAGCAATTTTTTGCGATCTGCAAAAAGCCAGTAGTCGCTGTGGGCAAGATTTGGAGAATACGCCGGGTGAGGGATCAATTCCAAGCCCAACTCGTTTAGTTTTACCAACGTTGCCATCGACTTGTGACACGATGCGTTGTCTTGGTGAAAGAGCAATTTTTTCTTGGCCATATCAGGTCTTTTTTGCGATTTCGATCTTCAACGGCTCAACAACGCAAAAATCGAATTTATTCATCATTATAGTTTCCTTCTAGGCTGATCAATCAGTCCAGCGACGTTCTAACTTTGCGATGCATTTTTGGTAGAACTTTTTGTCTTTGGCCTCAAAATATGCTTCAGTTCTTCAGTTTCAGTTTCAACCACCTCCTCATTCCAGCCAAATCACCTTCCCTAAAGCATCTTTATGCAATCTGCAAAACGCCAGTATTGATGGTTTTTCCTTTTTTAAGGTAGTCAATAAATATTATTACTCGTAGAAACCCAAAATACCGAGGTCATAACCTTGCTAGCCGACTTTTGTGCTTTTGGACGCTTTGGTAAACTTTTACCGCTTGCTGTCCATTCAGCTGACTGTCGACTGGACTCATGAGTGAACTGGTAGATCCTGTTTTCATCCATTCAAATCATTGACACGATTTGCTTTTTTTTCCGGTGTCAAATACTCGGCAACTTTTTCGATCATACAAAATAGTGGACACACTACCTTTTGATATCTTTAGCATGTAGGCTATCTCCTTCAATTTTAGTTTTGGTCGAACAAAATTATTTTGTGTATTTTTTTGATGTTTTCCTAAACAACTGCCTCATTTGGCCGCCCAGAACGTGCCGCATCATCGATGATTTCAGCTTGCCGCAAAAAAAACTGCATCATTATTGAGTCATACGTATATAGACGTAAATAGCATCTGGGGAGTTTTTACTGCCTGAATTTGAAGTTCTTATCAAACTTCCTTGTAGGGACAATGTAGTCTGGATTTTTTTGTTCCATAAGATTTTACTGTGTCCGTATGGAAGTTGGGAAGTTTGGATTGGTCTTACAATTGCTGTATACGTCCAATCTTGTGACCAGCACGTTTTTGCTATCACGAAGTTCTTTCTCTACAATAGTTTACTGTCTATTATATAATATGTCATAGGTTGTTTCCTTTTATCCTATTTAGAGTTGTACCTCTTATAACTGGGGAGAAGAGTGTTTGAAGAATTGGATCTCGTGTTTTTCCGTAAACAGGACAATTTCAGTTTAAGATGGTTTAACTCTTAAACCTTTTTGATCAGCCTAAATCCTTATAATCAAATCAGTAACGAGTATCATTATAGGGGAGACCAAGCCAAGTTAAAACGTGTTTTTTTTAAATAGCATTGTTAATTTTTTTAAGCTTATTTTAAAAAAAATCTATTAAAGGTATAGATCAATATTATATGTTATATAAATTAAATTATTTATAATTTGTAAACTTTGGATGCCATTAATATTTTTGCAAAACATGTAACAACGTGTCCCGGTCTTCCCTGTCTAGCTCTAGAATCCTTTGTAGAAGGGTATGCAATATTATCTGCTTTAGGTATAAATACACCTTTCACTGTCCTTTAGTTCTACGATAAAACTTGCTCTGAATATGTATTTTATAAGGTTTTTTGCTAAGGGTCCTGCTTGTTGTAGTACAGAAGTAAAAATTTCATCTGGTCCAGGGCAATGATTTTTTTTCCAGGGCATGTGACCACTTTTTCATTGACTGTGTTGCCCTCTTTGGTGAAGCTAATTTGATTCAATTTCGAAAAAGGGAAGTGTGTATCAAGCATTAGAGTTAGAGATTCCGTTCCGTCTTCTGTCCACTTGCCATCGCTTTTTTGGATCTGTGACGAAATTTATTTATGTATTTGCGTCCCAATTTTGCCTTCAGACTGCAAATGTTCTTTAGTAGTGTTTCTAAGCTCTCGTAAGTTACTGTTCCACAATGGAAGTTGTTGTTTCTTACGAGGTCTTGATAGTGGACAGGCTCTATTCAAAGCGCTTGTCATCCAGTCAGTTAACTGTACAACCAGTGTTTCAAGTTCTGTATCCGTATTTAATTCGAATCCTAACGGTGGGTTTATACTGAGATATTCTCTTTATTTTTCACAATGCATTCGTTTTAGATATGTTAGTGAGTATTAAGAAGTCGATGTATCTGTGATCGGACAGCGAAGCAGTATCAGAGAATTTCCATTTACTGATTACTGCCCCGTCAAAGAGTGTCATATTTATAACGCTATCGGAGTTTGCTCCTGCATAAATTTGTTCCAATACTTCGTTAGCTATAAGTAGTCTTTATGTTTGGATACAATTTATAAGAAACTCACAATTTTTATTAGTATTCCTACATCCCCAGAGTTGGTGGTAAGCGTTTGCGTCTGCGCCGATGATAAGGGTTGCTTTTCTACGGAACGCTTGACTAACATGGTACAGGTACTCATCATACCCTAAAAAAAAAACAATATTGGTCGCCTAATAATTCAAAATAGCCTTTAACTTTAAATGAATGAGTGTAGGTGCGCTCTAGGTAATGAAGACAAAAATGTGCTTCGTAAAATACACACACCTTCAAAAGATGATATTTTTATAATAAATGGGACTGGCGTAAAATATTTGGATTGAAGATGCCAGCATTTTCTGCACAATAGAGCACGTTTTTGATTTTTAAAGCGGACGCATTTTTTTAGAGGAAATATTTATTTTTTTAGAGGATTTTCTTTTAAATATATTTTTTTATATAGTTTATAAAAAAAGTATGATTTTCAAATGCAAATATGTAAAAATAGGAATACATCTTTAATAAAATGTATCTAAATATAAATAAGATGTAATCTATAATAATCTTCACATAAAATAAAAAAAGTTTTTCAGAGATAATAAATATTTTTCCTCTCGCCCATTCAGTTCCGACCACTGTGCGAAGCGCCCGCCGCGTTCAATCCTCCCCCACCACTTATAAAGCGCTATAGTAGAATCGAATAAAAAAATATAGTATAATCAAGGAAAGTTTTTTTTCTCAAGTATTTTTTGTTGTTGTATGTGTTCAGCATGTTTTACAGTTTGCGATCTGTTTAATGTGGATTTATGGTAATGGGTATTTGATGTAATCGTATGTGGTCAGGTGTAGATTGTGAATAATGTTCGCTTTTATATATTATACTTGTATATATATTAATTTAAATTCTGGATGCTAATACTGTCTGTCTGCAATTCTTTATTGTTTACAATGTACTTTATGTGACGGCCTATCGCTTAATGCCTCGCCTAACATTATCCTCGAAAACAGGAATTTCCCCATATTTGAACTATTTCTCCCGGTGTCCCAAAGAAGGTATCTGTTTCAGTCAATCTCACATTTTTTTAAATATATGGTGATATAGGCTCCTAATTTATGTATATTTTCGTGATAGTTAAAGATTTTACTAAAATATTTATAAATTTGAAGAATAAAATTAAAATACTAATCTCAATCAAATCAATGTAATTTATATTGAAATATTCCATATATATTATATTTTTTGGCTCATCATTCATTTATATTGTCGTAATGACAAAAATATTTTGTTTGTATTTTAATATTAGATATATCATTTGATTTGTTTATACAAGATTTTAAATTCTTTCAAGAAAAAAGGATGGATTATTGAAAATAATTACAATAGTCCAATATTTTTTTGATTTATTTTTAGTTTTGTTTTTAGTCACTCCTTTAAAATAAAGATCGTCCAGATGGAAATAAAATGAGGCATTTTTTTAATTGGATTATTTTTATTATTTACCAATGATAATGATCAATCACCATACAAGAGAAATATTTAAATCCAATTTCCAAACTAAAAAAATTATCATTTAATTAGCTAACTTAAAAAGAACAATAAACATTTAAATGTTAACCTATTATTATATTTCGTAGGCTTAGATTGAAAATTCACTAACTAAACTTTTTGAAAAAAAATAATTATTGATGCCATTCTGTTTAAAAAAACATATTTTATCATAATTGAAAAAAATCTATATTATTGTACAAGATGGATCGGTATTTTTTTTTTATTTTAACTAAATACAATTTCCGAAAAATTTATAATCAAACATTTATTTAAAAATGTTGTAATTTTTTTTAATTGAATTACGATTTTTAAAATAGCGAGATCTTTTAGGAACTATTTGACCTCAAATTATATTGCAATGAAAAATAATATTTTATTATTTTACGAATCTTTTTAAATTATTGAAGAATTGAAATACAAATGAAAAAGGCGGAACAGGCTTTTGCCTTTTGGTAAAAAATAAGGACTCAAATGAAAACCTGGGAGTCTTTCTGTATAAAAATATAAAAAATATGGTCGTGGATCAGAAAGATACCTAACAATCCTGAAGAGACTCAAACATTATTTAACGAACCATTCAGTGCAACATGAAAGAAAATTTTAGTAAAATTATTTACTCGGTACTTAAGGGAACCCGAATATTAATCGGAACGCACCTCGAATATGCTCCAAAGAAAAAAGGATTTTTATCAGTATTTTAAATTGATTTAAATTAATGTTTTACCTTCGACAAGGGTGAAATATTCCTATAAAAAATAGGATTTTTACAAACTTTGTAGTTAGTATTTAATTTAAGGAATGATTATAGGCCTAGGAAATAAAAATTCATTTAGTCTACGAGAATGCTGTAATAATTTAAAAATAAAATTACTTTAATATACCCTTAATATTTTGTATGGGTTTACTTATTATAAAATGGTAATTAGAGAAAAGGCGGAATTGCAAAATAAAAAAAATAAAATTATGGGTTAAAAAATCGTAAACGAAAAAAAATCGGGGTAAAATCTAATGAAGCAGTTATTTATTTATATTTATTTATTATATTTATTTTTATTGTCATATTTAAAATTTTCATAGAAATTTAAAAAACCCCTAATATGGGGATGGACATTCGACCACCTTATAAAATATGTTCATTGTATTAAGGGAGCAAAACTGAATATTTTGACATTTTTAGTTTATTTTTTAACGTTTCCGCTCTAATTTTTGTCATTTCAGCCCTTTCACGAAGTAAAACCTTTGTATAATGGGGTATCTCATAAAATATATTAAAATTAGGGTTTTTTTTTAAATTATAGCATCATTCTTGTATTCTAAATTCACAGATTTTTAAATTCTTAGTCCCGAAATTAGTAAGATTAATAAGATTAAAAAAAAACTGTGAATCCTAGGGCTCTTTGCTAACCATGTGCGTGGTTCATTTTAACACATATTTATTTTAAATTTTGTCAATATTTCTTCCAGGACAAAGGGATAGGACTTATTTTGTAGCTTATTAAATAAACAAATTGTATAAAAAAATAAATTATTAACTATCATTTTTCGATTTGGAGTTATTATTTATCAAAGGCATTTTTTTTAAATAGTACAATTTTTTTAATTGCATTTTTTTCTTTTCAAAATAAAACCAGATAAAATATATTTTTATTATTATTATATTGATGAGGTACAATGTCACCTATAATTTAATTTTAGAAAGTTTTTATCTAGACTAAACTGTTGTCTAGATAATACATTGTTTGTTAGTACTTAAATTAAAAATTATTAACATTCAATGAAAAAAAAATCCATAGTCCATTTTTTTTGTGTACTAAAGTACACAATGTATTTTATAAAATTGGATATACAATAAGCATCCTGTATCTCAGTGGGCGTTGAAAAGCGCACCCCCCACCCACATAATTTTTACTTAGAATGAACCAAGGAACACGTGGTAAAGTAATTTTCTTTATATTGTGGGATACCCTTATGAAAAATCGATAATATAAATATTAACCAAAAATTGTTTGTTTCGACATCGATCATATATATATATATATATATATATATAAATATATTTTATAATATACAAATATACATTAAATTTCAGGTATTATCTTTTATTTTTTCGATTATTTAAATAATCGTTAAGTTTAAATTAACTTTCAGATATTAGGTTTTAATTTTTCCGATTATTTAATTTTTATTTGATTTTTATTAAGTTCACAATTTTTTAGTATGGATTTTTAAATTATTCAATTAATCGTTTGATTAACTTTCAGATTGTCAGTGCGTTTTTAGAGTGACTTACGTGTAATACGTGTATCGGTGCTGCATTTATCATGTGCCGAATTTATAATTTTCTCATTTTAAAAATAGCCACTTTTGCCGTATGCCGCTTATTTAATGAGAGCTACGAATTCATTTGTATGATTATTTGGCCAATTTTAGCCGGTCATCTAAAATATCATCTTAAAATAAAATAAAAAAATGTGGAAAAAGGTGGTTTCCCAAAAAAATGCAAAAAAATAATAAAGAAAACACTACATCTGAAAATTATCATTAGCACAGCTTGTAGTAATTTAAAAGTAATAGTAATAAAAATGCCTTATCGGTTTTTTTCTCAGTTTTAGGTGTGCCTTACGTGTCATATGCCTATGCCGCACATGGAATGTGCTGCAATTGTCATATGCATCATTTTCCACATGGCCTCGCCTTATTTTTCATGTGCCTAAAATAAAAGTGCCGCAAATGTCTAAATGTTTGCCTCTTATGTCATGTGCCTCCTTTGTATTGTCTTTGCCGCATCTTTCTTTGTCTCAAGTCTGAAGGTTTTCCTCATTTGTCATGTGCCGTATTTGTCTTTGCCTCATTTGTCTTTGCCGCATTTGTTTTTGCCTCAAAAGTAACCTAACTATAAAAATACTGAAATGGATTTTTGACTTAGTTCCATCCATTTCTTTTTATGACCTTACCATCTTAGACTAATCTTGTATTTACTCTCGATATCAATAAATAGGTTAACTTAACTTTAGTAAATAAATAATATCAAATTGAAGTATTTTATTTCATTTATAATAAAGGTGACCTTATCCGGTAAGTATGCAATATTTCTGTGTGATCAAGCAAAATAATTTCCCAATGGTCCTCCTGGTCTACATCATATTGGTCCAAGTCCAGTTAGAAGCGTTTTTAAAGTTTAATACATTGGTGATGTACTTTACAGCAAACTTTACTCATCATCTGGACTACAAACTTACAAAAGCTATCAACTTATGATATTATGGTATTATCAGAAGATTTCAGTCTTGGGGCCTTAGCCCTAGAGTGGTCCGTATAAGTTCTACAGAGCCATTATTAAAACCCTTCTCATCGTACGCCTACATTGCGTGGTGGCAGATAGCGACAATCTTGTCGGCCGCCATAAGGCAACTAGAGAAATTCCAACAACTGTTTTTTATTGGCATATCTTTTGCCATAAGAACCATTAGTCCCACATATCTGCTTTTGGCCAGCCACTTCACTTATTCATATAGGCGGAAAATAGGTCTAAAATCTCTGAACGCTTCCAGATTTATGTCTGGACTCTAGTAATACTTTACTGTTGGCTGGTACTGCAAAAACAATCTGTATGGTTAATGGTCTTCCCATAGATTTTTATATATAGACACGAAATGGACACGAAAAGGACCAGTTTTTCTAGAGTCGGATTCGTAAAGAAAGGAGAAGACGAAGGCGAGGCAATATTTTAGTTATTGTCGTCGTCAGATGGCTTATTTGGCACAATTTACGTGTTATTAGAATATCTGAAAACTGGTTTAATAACTGGACACGTCAAAATTGACAATCTATTTTCGAAAAGATGTTAATTACAAAAACCTAACCCAACTTCTCCTCTAGAGTATTATTGAATTTAAATAATTCCAATCATCACCCAATCAGTCCAATTAGTCGTCTGAATTTGTCTATTATTCAAATAATCGTTTAATTTATATTAAGTTTCAAATTTTCAGTTTTTTAATTAAATCATCGTTTGATTTACTAAAAAATATATTTGAAAGCAAGTTGAAACTTCCTTTACCGGCTGTTTTAAACACAAATTTAAATACCTCCTCCACCTAAATACATTTAAAAATGGTTGATTTGGAGCAGTATGGTATATTTAGTAATGGATGGACCAGAATTGTATATTTTTTCACAGCACTAGTATAAAAGCTTACAAAGCTTAACGAATGCGGCCAAGACAAGCACTGGTTGTGTGCAAAAAATGAATTATGTATTTATTATATATTTAAAATTGAAACATTCAAAATTCAAACCACTTTGTGTATTCAATAAATTCCGCAGATTCTCCTAAATCGTTCGACGACACTATTTCGGTATTATTGGCATTTGTACTTCGATGGTTCTTTGTGTCTGTGTCTTATTTTAATGATTACAGTTTTAGGCATTAAAAACTTCAAATTTAATCGTAACTTCAAATTCAATCGTAGGCACATTTGAGAGGCACTCGATAAAGTTTTGAGGAATGTCTATATAATACATGGATATATTTATTTTATATTTATATACTGTTAAAGCGAACAGCTCTCGAAAAGTTCTCTCATTATATTGTGTGCTCAACACTTCTCAGCACCAGCTCACTACTTTAATCCTATAAAACAATATTTAACTATATTTAAGCTCTTGCATTAGGGACAGCGCACGTTGGTGCGTCAGCAAATATTATGTTGAGCCTCGGCCCACGCCGCACCGACAGAGGACCAAAAGGGATAAGCTTTATTACTAAAGATATTAAAAATCTTTTAACCACGCCATTATATTAATAAACCAAATATACTCTGTGTGATCTATATTTGAAAGACGACGGGTGTTTTGTGCATTAAAGTATTGTTGAATTTTAAAATAATTTTTTGATATCACATCGTTATTTTAGTTTATATTTATTGCACTAAATTCCAAGGTGTCATCGCTACTCTCATCACAGCCCAACACAAAAGTGACAAAAGAACTACAATTATCAATATCATCTTACAAAAATGGCAGTATTGACATTTTCAGCGGTTGGCGTGAATTTCTTAGCTACTAATTATTTAAGAAAACAACCCTTTGAAATAGCGAATAGAGGAATTTGGAGTAGTTCTCTATGACCAACACCTCTATGGAAGTTTCTTTAGGAAAACAACCCTAAAAAATTGAGGAAAAACGTCAGTAATTTTTTAAATATTTTTGTATTCATTTTCTTCTTTTCTTTTATTTAAAACGTAATAAACGTCCATATTTTGCAGCCCACAATTTATCGCCCTACAAAAAAATATAATTAAAAAAACTAGAAACACTTTGGCAAATAATCATTGTGTGGAGGTTAAAACATGATTTTAAAAATAATTTATAATTAAATTGCAATATTAACCGTTGAAAAGGCAAGTTCCCTTTATTCCCTTGAAAAATATTAAATAAAATCAGGGTGGTGTTTAAAATTGTTTTAAGATTGATAATGTCTTCGTTCGAAAGACATTGTTATAAATAGAAATAATATATAAAACTGAGAGTTGGAGCAATTATAACACTATTTACCATTTACGATAGGTGGTAGCTGCGACATTATGGGCTAAGCCGTTTTCGTCATATCCAGGGGTCGTCAATTTAAGCCAGGTAGGCAATGATTTAAAAATATTTGTTTGTGATATTTTTGGTTTAAGTACCACTTTAATAAAGAAATTATTTGTACAAATGATACAAGGACAATTTACAGGAGTCTTTTTTGTTTCTCGGGAATTTTTGTATCACTAATTCTAAACCATATTATTCTTGCAAATAATTTTTCTAAAATATTATATAAGCAAATAAACTATTAAAAACATGTTCTTTCTTTGTAGAAAAATTATTTGTAGAAAGACAATTCATAGAAGACAATTCATAGAAAACTGTTCGTCGAAAGCCAATTCTAAAAAAAAAAAACAATTCGAAGAAAACAATTTATCGAAGAACAATTCATCGAATAACAAATCGTTGAATAACAATTCGTTGAATAACAACTGGTCAAAAAACCATTCATTGAATAGAGGGATGTGGAATAGTAACTATGATGTATGACCATTAGGGTGGTCTTTGGTATATTTAAGCGGAAACGTTTAAAAAAACACTAAAAACGCAAAAATTAACAGTTTTGTTCTCGGATCACTATGTACATATTTTTTTGGTGGGCAAATATTCATCCTTCCTTTAGGGGTGTTTTATTTTGTATGAAAAAAGTTATATGACATAAAAAATAAAAAGAATCGATTAGATTAGATTATATTTTACCCCAAAATTATTATTTTTGGGACTAAGGGTGGGAGATAAAGAGTTAAAATAATCGCAAACGGGAAAATTTCTGGATAAAATCTAATGATACAGTTATTTAAAAAAATATATTTATTTGATCCTATTTCATTTTTATTTTTTTATTTCATTTAAATTTTTATCATACAAATTAAAAATACCCCTAAAGAAGGTATATTTGACAACCATAAAAAATATAAATATAGTGATCAGACAGAAAAACTTATTATTTTTGCGTATTTCGTTTTTTTTAAGATTCCGCTTCAAATTTTTGCATTTCATCCCTGCCAAATATTAAGGGTAGGGGAGTAAATTTATTTAAAAATTGCAACATCATTCTCGTAGACAAAACTCTATGAATTTTAATTTCCTAGGCCCGTAATTAGTCCTATAATTAAATACTAGCTATAAATCCAGTTTAAATAATTGTATTTTATATGGAAATCTTTAACGCTTGTTGTCGAGGTTTAAACAACAATTTAAAATTCTGAAAAAATCCACAATTGTTTTTATTTGGAGAATATTTGAGGGAAGGCCAGATTAAAATTCGTTCAAAATTCAAATAACAGCCACCCATAATGACCATCACATTTTTATTTTTTTTTTAGGAAAAACATGTTAAAAACATGGTTAGTTTTTTAAAAAAATTTCGAAAACTAGCCCTTAAAAATTGCGTAGTGAGGGATATGGAATAGTACAGTGTATGACCAACACCATTTTGAATATTTCTAGGAAAACAACCCTTGAAAATTGTGTTGTTATTCGACGAATTGGTATTCGATAATTTGACATTCGATGAATTGTTTTTCGATGAATTGTTATTTGATGTAATTGTAATTGTCTTATTTGTTGAAATTGTCTTTCTATGAATTGTTTTCTACGAATTGACAGGATACAGATTTAGTATACTATTTGCATTTTAATGCTTTATATTAAAGGAGAAATTGCTTTCTATTTAAGGAGAAATTCCAGTTTTAAAGTGAAAAAGAGCTATTTGCTTCATTTTTTAATAATAATTAATAATTAATAAATATTTAATTAATAATTAAAGATTTTTATTAGAAACTAATATACTGTAAAACATATTCAAACGTTTTTTTATATTTTTTCTATATTTGCACTTTAAACGTTTAAACAGTTATTTAGCTTACTCTATGTTAAACTTTTGCCCATAATGGTACAATCTCACGGTAATTTATACTGCTTAACCCTTCAGAGTGTGACAAACAAAATCATATTTTTGTGGCTGGTGTGATGATGATAATGGGGGAATGACCGTCTCATAGAGACTAGTCCTTCTCAAGAGGGAGGCGGTGGAGTACATCACAGGATATCAGGTAGGAATGAAACACTCTCCATCTTAGATGGATTAGTGCGGGGCATTTGGCGAAAAAATGTACCGAAGATTCAATTTCTCCGCACCTGCTACATGTCGGTCTTTCGGAAAATCCCAACCTATGCAGGTGCTTATTTAGTTT
>JAAAKO020014096.1:0-16799 GCA_010015015.2 Bolitophila cinerea
ACGGATTTGGATAATATGAGTGCATGGCCAGGTTGGGAATGTGATCAAGGAATGTAGTGAAACGTGGAACGCTTGCGTGCGCGCAAAAAAATGTAAAGTTTTCGGTAATTGCTGTTGTGCCAGGAAAGCGAGTACACAAACTATGCTGCAAAATGGGAAAATAATTGCGAAAGCTTGCAGTATCTTTATGGGCATGGCGTGGCTACCGATCGACGCAATAGTGGCGGCCGGCGGGCGCAGCGGATGGTTGTTTGGTGTGGTTCGGAGTACTTTATATACGTAATACGTATACCATATACCGTACATAATGTTCCTGAATGCACGTGTTATATCGAGTTAAAACACGCGAGTTAGTAACGAAGAGGACAAGCGATTGTTCCCCTTAGGAGATAGGTCATATAAATAATTTCGAACTCTTTTCAAAACACGTTTTATTTGAACAAATATTGATTGTATACATAACATTTAGTAATTCTGAAATTGAAGCTGAAATAATTAAAAAAATACAATTATATGTCAAGATTCAATAAATAATGCAAACACATATTACCTTGACTTATATAATCATTAAAAATATGCATATTTAATAATGGATATTTAGTACCAACCTCGAACAATGTATATATTTAAAACCAATACAAATATATTGAGTTCATATTGAGCCCTGTAAAAACTATAACTACACTAATTTATAAAGTATAAAATCAAATTCTGAAATAAGAATTTAAAAATATTTTGATATGTATACTACATAGTATTCGCCGTTCGCATTTTTTTCTAAAATAAGTATTTATACATTTATAATATTTGCAAATACATTTTAAGATTCAATAATAAATTTTAAATTTGCGGATATTTTCAATAATTTTTAAGTATTTGTATAATAATTTGGAATATTCTCAGATATATGTGCTATTCTTGATATTTTTATAAACAAGAGAGGAATTTTAGATACACAAAAGTGTCTCATACTCACGGCTTTTATCATATATACATACATGTACTATATTGAACATAATATAGTTATAATTATACTAGGAAATCGTATTCTTTATTATTATCTAGTTATGAAAAATCGTTATTTTTAAAAATAATTCATTGTTTCTGGGACACCCTAGTTTCTTGTTAATGCATGTAAACGTTTACCGCGTTCAAATCGGTTGACGGGAAGTATTTCAATCTACCCTACATATTAAAATTAAATAAAAAATATATACATTTGGAACACCCTGTAAAATATTTTCCTGCGTTAACCAAAAACGTTCAAGTGGACACATCTTTAAAAAATCAAAAAGATTATCAGCCATCATAAGGCAATTGTATAAATTCTAACGAATTGTTTATACATGCATATCTAGTGCTAAAAGAATTAGTCTTTGATCCTCTTTGGAAGTTCTTTTGGGCCTATCACCAGTTTAAGGTAGATCAATTTCTAAAAAAAATCCAATCATCATCAGTAAATCTCTCAGTTATCTCATGTTACTAATACAACGCCGCATGTGTTGCAATTGCACTGCAAATTATCTGATGCCAAATCATTAATAATGATCTTTCTATTTTTTATAAACACATTCATTATTTTAATAAATCTAACGCAATATAATAATGTATTTTCTTTTTTTATTTTCAGGTAAATACCGTACACTAATTCCAATCGCGCTCACAATAGACTAAAAATGCTAATGTTTACACGGCATCGCCAATTATTGTATTAAATGCGGTAAGATTTTTGTTTGAATCAAAACAATAGAAAATGATTTTCTAATAAATTCAAGACAAATTAAAATGATTTAATACAACTTTAAAAGCTTCTAGTGCTAATAATTAGGACTGGCGTAAAATGTCAAAAGTGCATTATTGTAACTGCCCATTTTCTTTTGAATCGGTGTAAATGATGTGCAAGCGCAGATAGATTCATTTAAAAACGATGATATGAACTTTACATCACCGTGTTCCACAACGGAATTCAATACTTTGTATTAAATAATGCATAAAATTGCATAAAAAATAAGTGGGATTAAGGTTGAGGGACGTATTTCATGCTACAACACCTCGAATGATTGCGCAAAGGAGCATGAACGTAGACTTTATGCCAGAGCTACCCAGCATTATATTTTATTTTTAATTTACGATAGATAATACCCAATATTAGAACATACATGAAGATTCCCTTCAAGTAAGATTCAAAGTGGGGAAAAATTCACCTAAGATAAACATATAAATAGTCCCCCTCTAAAATGTATATTTTTAGCTGTGGAAATCACAAAAACACCCTTTAGTCGAAAAACATATGTGATTATAAAAATTCCAAATTTGAAATGGTTGTTTTGTTGTTGGTTAAAAATTCTTTAAAGGGAATGGAAAACTGGAAAACCGATTGAAATTGTCCTTTTTATTTTGGGTGCTTCACGTTTTCAAAGATAGTTTCAGAGTGAAGATTGTTTCCGTTCAAATCTTGACCAGACTAAATTAGAAAAATTATCAGAATTAAGAAACAAAATTACGTAACTCGTCAACCCTCCTGTAGAACACAATGGAATCCTTTTGACCTATCAACTCGAATTATAAATAAACATATTTTGCGTAATACGGTAAATTTATAATTAAATTATATGTATTGTATAACCTTGCACGCGTACGTTTGGTTGTATAACCTCTCTACGTCCTTTACTGCCAGCCGTGCCGCCGGATAAGTGACATCAATATATAATAGGAAATCCACACCCAGCACCACGATGTCTCCGATTCCAATTCGTTGAAATTCCATTAGAATTGAACAAGTTCTAGGGTTTCGGAGTTAGCGCGTAACTGTGTTTATGTTTTAATCAAATAATAGGCTTATATAAATCGGAAGCCGGGTGTATTACGTACGCGCATTTAACAACAAAATATAGTTTGCGTTGGCTTCTTTTTCTATGCCGGTGTGTATTTAGTCTCGAATTACATATAAAAATACATGCGAGCTTATTTGTACACATGTAGGGGTTGATTTGTAATGTGTTGTGTTATTAAACGCTAATAGCAAATTTTACAGACAATTAGTCACCGAAATATACCCAGACTAAAAAAGCGCTAGTTTCTTAATAATAAACTAGCACAAATTCAAAGCAAGTAATTTCATTTCTAATAAACTCTATCCACTTTTAAAATAGTTTAGTGGATACTATGCCTAATCTTCGTTAAAACAAGTTTGGTTTAAATTTTGGGTTTTAACTATTAATGGTTATACAATAACTAGATTATAATTTTATTGAAGATAATAAACCAATAAATTGAAATAAAATATAAATGGAGTTAAATAAAAATTGAGTCGTTCTGAATTATGGAGTAAAGAGGATCTATTTGAGTTATATATGTTCTCAGAGCTTCTTTTGGCTTTAAATAATTAATAATATTTTTAATGATGTTATTTGTTATCATCATATGAACAAACCTATTTCAAGCAGAAATATTTTTTTAAATTAATTAAATTAACTTAAAATAATAAATGGATGGAGCTTATCTAATATCTATAATAATAATTATGGATAATAAAATAATTTTGCTTTTGTCTTGCAACCTTTGATTTTTAATCGTTTATACAAAATATTATTGAAATAATAGGCTTGTTTTATGAACGCTGCTTTGCTATCGCAAGCAGCAAAAATGCATAGTTTACAACACCGATGCCCAAACACGCGCACTGTGCACAAAAACGCCCGAGCTTTTGAAAGCACGCACTCAATACATACAAAACACGCACACTAATACTATTTTACACATCATGTACGAATGCACGATTATTAGTTAGTTGTCAAATTCGTTACACTGCCTATTTTTATTATTTTTATATTTTTTGGAAGGATGTTAGATGGAGCCTACGCAAATTGAGTTTACATTTAGATTACAAAATATAATGTAAAATGAAAATATTATTTAAAAGTGTATATATATATATTGGGCCTAATTAGGACTCATAATTATCGGGAATATATTTCTGACCATTCGAGTGAACCCTTAAAACAGAAAGTTAAAAAAACGCATTTGCGTCGCTATTCGGTAATAAAACTATAATGAATTAAAGATTATTTCAATATTTTTTTTTTGTTTTTGCTTTTTTTGATTCTGTCAAAAAAATGCACTTGAAGTTTTTTTTAGCAATAGTTTTGAAACTGATGCAAACAAATTGAATATTCTATATTTTATATTTTTACCAAAGATGATCAAAAATATACATATTTTTCAATTTTATTCAGAAAAGATCTATATTCTATTACTTTTAATAATCTTGTTAGTAATTTTATTATTAAATGCAGCTTATACTTAAGTTTGTTTGAGTGTGAGCAAATCAAAAGAAAAAAGCAAAAAAAAAACTTAAAAAAAAACATTTTAATAATTGGCTACACAAAAACAATATTTTTTCTATAAACGTTAAAATAAATGTGCAATTACTTTATAAAATTTAATGAATACAACGTCGCTCACCCTATTTAGAGTTGGATATTTAACGATAAAATATCAATCTAAAGATTCTGGAATTCCCGAAAAGTTCAAAATATCGAGATTCGGTATTTATTTTTATTTATTTATTTGTAAAACTTTTTTAACATTTTTTTATATATAGGTATTTATCGATACCTTCCCGGTAAAACATCGTAATTTCAAAACTCTTTGGTATTCGATCACGAATTAAAGTTTTTTTAAATGCAATGTTACACAATATTAGGTGAAAGAAAGCTACCTTGCACTTTTATTAAATGTATTTTCCAGATATAATATCTATCATCTTAAATATTGGTTTTGGCAAAGTTATCCGAGCCCCCGGTTTCTTACAATTATTGTATACATCAAACAAGTCTCCCACACACGAAAACCATTCAAAATGTTGAACTATTATACATATTATACAACCTCACGCCTTCTTTCTTGTCACTAAGGACACCGGTCTTGGTCTCATGCCAAATGATACTTTCCTGTTGCAAGCTTGCAAGGGTGCATTATGCAATTGCACCATAATGCAGAGCCAAAAAGTGGGTAGATGACGATTTTTAGTATTTGGCAAGAACGAATTTCACAAGCTATCTGTTGTTGTATAGGTTAATTATGTATATACCCATTCCAGACATCACCATTGCAGCCGGTACACCCTCAACCCCAATACGTAAAGGTATCTATTGCATTTAGTGGAGTATATACAACAATGTAAACTTGTATATATATATATTTAAGGGCAAAACTAAACGATATGAATAATTTACGGGGGACAACGAGTTGAGCGTGTGGCGCCAGTGGGAACATTTCATATTCATAACAAAATATACATTGAACATTGTATAAATGCAGCGTGTGCATTTGTGTGCATTGTGCAACCCCATGCCGGTCAAATCAATATTTCAAAAGAGAGACACTGTGATTCTCTTTCGCTTTATGGTGTAATATAATCGTAAATTGTGTAACTCAAAGAAATGCACATTTGTACTTATGGGAGACATAGACAATTACAATACAAATAAAATATATAATAACTACTCACTGCAAGTAGCTTCCGATCGCGTTCGCTTGAAATCGCGTAATTACATATATTATTATAGTCAAATTTGCTGTTTGCAATGGTTTATCGAAATCGCTAGCATTTCAATGTGTATAAGTTATACAGAGACAAATATATTTTTTTATATTTCCGCATCAGCAAAGATAACGAAAACTCCTAGCGAACGAAACTAAATTATGTGAGCACCGCGACTTGTTATGCTCGTGCTATGCTGTGCTATACTATTTATGCCACAAACATTGCTGTCACGTATATACTATTATATATTGTATATACGAGCGTTTGCGCTCGATGCCTGTAATCAAATCGATGTTGATGAAAACGAACTCAATTCAAACGACCTTGCGGCACTCTCTGCTGCCGTGTACAGCAAACGATGCCGGCATTAAATTTGCTGAGCGCGTGTATTTTTGATCCGTTGTATATACAATTCATACACACACATAAATACCAAGTATTATATATACAATAATGTATATAATATTGTACATGCATACCACGTGCAGGGGAATTCTTTATCAATGCGTACCGTATATATATTTCTTGGGTTTTATGTTATCTAATCTCTTGTGTACACCGCGCGCAATTTTGCAAAGGTGTTGGGGCACGCGTAGGCTGGGACTTTACTGGATATATATGAGATTGAACTGATAACCAAACGCGCTTTGGTTATCGTTAAACCACTGTTTTTATCATTGTCATTAGCTGGGGACTTTGCATTTGCGAATTTTGACTTTACGTCATTTTCCAAATTTGGCTTTGTGAATCATTTCATTTCCTGAGATTTTCTATATATTTTTATCTATTGTATTATTTTTATTCTTTGAACCGAAACCACGAAAGTTTTCATTTGAAATTTCGTTTACCTTGCCAAATACAAAATTCCAAGAAATGCTCAAGGAATTTTCTTGGTAATATTCGAATACATTTTGGGCAAAATAACGTATGACGTTTGTTTTGAAAATTACACTAAAAGAAATAACAAAATTATTTTCTTTAATATTTGCAAAAGAAAATAGAATAAACTTTCATAAAAAAAATATTTTTTTAATTGACCGGTAAAAAAATTAATACTAATACAAATGTATTAAAAAAAGTCAATGTCATATTAAGAAGTATTATTTTCTATTTGGCTTCAATATTCTATCAAAAACAAAACTAAAACTATAAATATTTTACTAAAAATGTATTTTTAATGGTACTTTAATTTAACTAAACGGTAAAAAAGCGTTTTTTATAAATTTAGTGTTTTTTGGCGGCAATGTTTTTTCAAAAATAAAATATTCTATAGGGGTCTTTCATGCTCACGTGAAAAGGGGTTAGAACATTGATTTGCCGAAAAAGTGTAATTATTAGATTATGTCTACATTAGGGTGTTGCGCTGGCTAATTTTATTTTAAATCAAAGTTGCGATATGTTTATAATTTGTAGACATAAAAATAAATAATAAATATATAAAAAATATTTTTTTTTTGACATTGCCTTCCTGCGCCAACAACCTTCTGAAAATAGCAAAAAAAACTGCATAAAAGAGCCAAAAAAGCAAAAAAAACATCAACAAACTAGGAAAACATAAAAATTATACAACAAAAATATTTTATTAAGTTCTTCTTCATTCGCTAAAAATCTAGAATCTAGAAAATAATAAATTTCAAAGTTATGTTGGCGCAGGAAGACATTGTCTAAAAAAATGTACGTTTTGCATTTTTGTTTTAACGAATTTTCCGCATATCGCCGAAATTTGACAGTATTTCGCGCAACCCTAGTGTACATGTTAATGCAAATCCAATGTAAACAGCAAAAAATTAAGTTACATAAATAATATTTTTGACAGTATAGTGTCCAAATTTGTTGATTTCACAAATTGCGGGTGAAGGCGCCTCATTCCTTGAAGGACGCCTATACTATATAGTATAAAACACAAGACGTTTGAGAAATTTGTAGAGTCGTACCCGTTACGCCACTCATCACTCATCAAAGAACTGATACAATCCAGCCTGTGTCTGACAAGTGTAATTGCAATGGCACTCAATATTAATTCCTTTGTTTCGGCTGACCAAATTTGGTTTTCAACACAGGCAATCGAAAAGTCGAAGAAACACCAAAAAAAAGTAAGACAGTATCAATGGAGAAAATTTCTAATTGAATGTGGCAGATTTGTGTAGAATCAAGGTAGTTGATGACAAAAACATACAGAGAAATCTTTGTACCAATTTTATACAAATCATATACAGACAAAATATTTGGTCGCAAGCTAAACGGAAGAATCAATCCTCGTCACTTGGAGCTATTTCAAATTATTTATTTTGCAAAATCGCAGATGTAAAGCAATCTTCTGAATCGACACAGTTCTTTTAAAAATAGTTGAAAACTGAATATTACGAGTGAAGCTCTTAATATGATAAACTCACCAGACAAAAACTATATTTTCGTCGAATATGATACATCCGAATTGCGTACACTTTTGCATGAGCGAACAGCATTCGTGGGACGATATGAACATGAAAAATATACTGTTTAAATTGATGGACGCTAAAGAACCGCATTTTAACTCAAAATAACAATTAAAATTCAATAAACTCAATAAAATTGAAAACTTACAATGTCAGCAAATTCAAGGTCTTCCTAGGTGTCATTTCAGACCCATTGAATTTCGTGACCAATTATGCTTAGTTTATCTACAAAAGCTCTGCCCTGCAATTTTTTTATTTGAATTGTTTTTT
Organism: Bolitophila cinerea; assembly: GCA_010015015.2. Classification (NCBI taxonomy): domain Eukaryota; kingdom Metazoa; phylum Arthropoda; class Insecta; order Diptera; family Mycetophilidae; genus Bolitophila; species Bolitophila cinerea. Next base: position 8,254 of record JAAAKO020014096.1, read on the forward strand.
ATATGAAATGATGATAAACAATGAGTTATAACATAATAATTATGTTGGTAAATATAAATAATTTTATACAAAAATGATGTATTTTACCATTTAAAAATATATTGCTTCCAAACAAAAAAAATAACTTTAAATAAAAAAAAACAACAAAATACCACAAACTAAAATATAAGACATGAAGTCAATCACAAATGAAGTGATTTGCAATGATATGTGATTTTCAACATATACATCTTTTAGATATTAGAATCTAGGTGCAATTACACTCCTAAAAATATAAATATATTATATATATATATATATATATATAATGCATAAAACGTGTATACATATTATATAGTGTGTATTTGTATATATTTGATTTATGCTAAAATTTACATAATTTAAAGGTAAAAACTGTTTTGAGTATATTTGATTACTTTGTGCAAGCCAATTGGACAAGAGTATTATAACAGTTGTAAGCCTGATCCGACTAAATATTGTTGTACACAATAAAATTCTAAGACTAATAGTATACAACGGTAAACATGCTGTTACATATTTTTGTATACATATAATCGATATTTAAATAGGTGTGCCACAGTAATCATACTCACCCCAAAAAAACAAATTTAAATGTAATTCAAAGATATATGACAAGTCGATATATTTTGATATTTTATATGTTTTTTATTTTATTTATTTTATATATATATATGTATATTATTTTATCTAGCGGAAAATATGGTATTCAAATAAATAATAATAATAATAATAAAATAAATATAAAACAGCAGGAAATCAAAAAAGCAAGTGAAGCAGATGATCAGAAATATATTTATATTTATTTCACTATATATGTATTTAACGTTGAAATATCCCTACAAAACTCCGAAGGTCGTGACATACAGAAACAAACCAGAATTTTACATTAAGTTAGATGATAATCTATTTTGTTTATTATAAATTAAAAAAATATTGGCAAACTCATAGGATTTAATAATTGGCTTTACATATTGTATATAATTGTATTAAATAATCGCTGTAATATTACAGCAATCGGTTGATTATGAAAATACTTTAAGATTAAATAAAAAAAAACTAATAAATTATTATTGGTAACTATCGTCATTTGGACAAATTATTATAACTGCTAATGATTTCAAACACGCTATCTATGTGTTGTTTTTTCGCTGTTTATATGCTTTTCCCCATACAAACATTGTGTGTATGTGTGTGTGTGTAATCTCGAGAGGCTCATAAAAACCAGACCACATTATGCACGATATTCTAAGCAGCGGGTTTTTTCTGTGTGTTTTGTATCTTCAATACCAAAAAAAAATGAAAAAGTATAGTGCATGATAAAAACCAGATTGAATGACATCAAAAGCCAAATAAAACGTGTTTTAAAACATGACAAAAACGTTAATAATAAACGCAACAATCACGCGGCGCAGACTCACGCCATTGGTGATTTCATTGCAGTGTTTATAATCTAACAGACAACTAAAACATAACTAACTATATTAATATAATATAGATAGAGAGTATGTATGACACGATGTCGATGCGTTCAATGAGCCTTGTGTCAATGCGCGTGCCAAAGTATAACAGATCGCGCGTTGGGCAGCAGCCCCATTATTTGCGACTAGATGAAATAATAATGACGAGAGATGCTAATGGATGTTTGTTGTGGTTTTAAATATGTTATAATTGAAACATCCGATGCCAAATAGCAAACGAATAATGGGTTTGGGTGCTTTGTGATGATGGGAGACAGTCGCAAACAAAAAAAACCTCTGTGCAGATGATTGTTTTAAATGTTATACGATCTCAACATACCTGGTGGAGTCCTTGTTAGTTGAATCCGAATGCAGGTTACTCGAACGTCGAACTCTGTGCTGCGGCTGAATATTAGTATTGAAAAGGTGGTTTCCTTGACAAGTAGCCCAAGTTCAGTCTGTTTTTTTTTCCTTCTCTGCTTGTCTGTGTGTGTGTGTGTGTTCGTTGATTTGTGTTGTATATATGTGTATTTCGTATGTAATTTTCATCAATTCCAAAGACGCCACTTAAAATTCGTGTTGTTAACGCAGGGCTTATTCACTTTGTTACACTTAAACAGAAAACATAAACGATTTGCACACATTCACGAACTACCGACTGTTTTTCACGCGATTCAACAATGAATTATAAGGGTTTTCTACGATGAAAATGCAAGACAGTCGAATCGATCCTCCATTGCCACCATTCAACACGAAAATTGTGACAGCTACAAAGATACGTACACTGTTAAAAATGATGTGTTTTGTGTTCTCTGTCTTGTTCGTGTGCTTCGTGTGCGCTGCGGTATGCAGATTAGTGCTGCCAGTTGCAGGGAAATTTTAGCCAAATAAAAATGTCGGTATTGCAGTTAAAATACTATTGTGAATTATTTGTAAAAAATATTTTTTATTTAAGATAAAAAAAAATAGCATTTAAATTTATATAAATGAAATAAAAAATATGAATTAAAAATTAAACACAAGAATAATGTACTTTATTGTATCAGTATACCCTAAGTTTGGCTGACATGGACAAAACGCACTTGGTCGACTATTTTTAAAAAAACTTCAAACTTTAAAATAAAATAAAAATATAGCCATAATTTTTTTCCGTCACTTTTTTTGTTTATCTTAACGGTATTTGTTTTAAAATTCAGAAAAGTGGCATGTTTTTTAGTTTTCGTTAAAATGTCCTAATTAAAAAAATGCTTGACTGTTTATATTTTTGCATTCAATTATGCCTAACATAGTAATTATTGTGATATAGTGTACTTATAATTTTCAAAAAAGGTGTGGCTTTTGTGCGCCAGGCACTTTTATTTTGATTTTAGTGAGGGTACTTTTTACATGAAAACCCCATTGCCAAAAGAAGATATTCTCTATATGTAACATCAATTTAAAAAAAAACATATGAATCCGACACTGCCCTATAACGGGAGGTCCACGGAACCAAAAACTTTTAAACTATTTACAGTTGTTTGGCATTATTTTTAAAGTATTTAAGCTCTCCAATTATATTTTAAATTTTAGTTTGGGCCTATGAATAATACAAATAGAAAAGATGGACTATTTTTAAATGGGTTGTTTAGTAATTTTTGCCTTGCTATAATTCAAATCTTTTCATGTTAGACTGGAGTTAAAACGGTACAATTTTGTTTAAACTTAATCGAAAAACTACATTTTATGAAAATTAATAAAAATATTCTCTGTGAATTTTATCATCAAAAAGTTCTTTATTTTCTTGTAAAATTTATTATGGTATAATATATATAATTGTTCTCCCCTGCCCCTTTTGTAGTTGAGCTTTTTATCTAAATATAATTTTTGTATTGCAAGTACTGCAGTACTTCTGAATTTTGGTTATATATATGTTATATTGTGTATAAAAACAGAAAAGCGCTACATTTAAAAAAACTCTGCGGGATGCGGGGCAAACTATCAATTGTCGGGAATGACACGTTAAAATAACCACACGAATACAGAAAAAGCACACTAGAAAATTATGTTTTGCGTCTCTCTTTTGTTGTTTTAATAATACTGAATACTTTTTTAACAAAAAAACACCCCATTAATTTTCATTCAAATTTGTTTATTTCTGTGTGCGCTAACTTGGAGCCATTTATTTACACCTTGTTGAGATTTTTATTTTATTTGGGAAAATAGTTGAATTTTCAGGCAAATTCAAATGATGTACGGATATTTTGCAGTGGCCAGACAAAAGCAACAAATCTAAATATTAAAATATCAAATTCGGAAAGAGGACCGACATGATACAACCCACAGGTTTGGTATGTCTTATAGTGCGCTGATTACAAATATGATATTGAAAATCCGGCCGACAAGATTGCCATTAAAGGCAAAGAGTTTCAGTTTAAAAGAGTCTCTTTAAATTATTTTTGGGAAGAGTGTATTTAAATTGAAATATTTCGCCCTAATATATTATTAATCACTACCGTGAAAGTTAAACAAAAACTCACATGCATTTTGAGGTAGTAAGAAATATAATTTGATTGAACAACAATTCCTCGAAAATGAAAATATTTTCTATTTTGGATTACATTTTTATTTATTTTTGATTTTTGTTGTTTTTTTGTGTTTATTTATTTTTTTTTGAGAGAATCGTCGTTTTAAGGAAACTATCGTTTTTCAATTGTTTGCGTTAGGGAAATTTTGTTTTGGCTTAACCGTGATTTTTTGAATTCTAGTTTGCCAAAAAGATTATTAAAGCAAAAGAGGAAAAAAATTATCCAAAAAACGAATTTTAAAAGTACGGTACCCTGAATTATTGGCAGATTTCAAAATAATGTTTAATATTAATCCAGCGTTTTAGAGTTCGAGTTCAACTTTTTCAGTAGTTCTTGAACTAGGTAAATCATGATTTTTTTTTAAATCGCAAACAACCTTGTCTAAAAAACAGGAAGAACAGAAACAACTGAAACTATATTTACAGGAACATCAGGAGCAGTGCATCAACAATTATAACATCATGCACAACATAATCGTTAGGAAAAACCAAAACTGCAGAAAAATACAACCCGTTAATTGCTCAATAATCATTTGTAATATATAAAACAAAAATTATCGATCATAAGAAACACAGCTATTCTCGGTAGTCGTAGATGTAATTTTATCAGAATTTTACTTAGCTTAGGTTACTTTTTACTAAGAAAATAAAGATGTAAATGTGCGTCTGAATTAAACTTTAGCGCCTTTCTCACAAAACAAAACAATAGGGATGTAGTGGTGGTGATTGCTCTTATTAGGAAATGCTTTTTCCTCAAATGGGCCATAGTACAAATTATCAATTTTAAAATGATTTTTGGGGGAATTCCAAAGACGAAAAAAACGAAAACCTTATTTTATAAGCTTCTGTTTTTTTCCTTTCTACTTTTTGCTTATGATTTCAAATTGCCTAAAATTGTATTTCATCATGTAAAAAAGCGTTTTGACCAACGTTTTTTAATAAAGTATGGATGTCTATCGAAAAAAACTATTATGGTTTGTCAACCGAAGCTTTTCATTTGGCTGTGGAGCAATTTCAAAAAACATTTGAGTGAAAACTTTCATTGTGATTCATTGTTTATGCTAGATGCCCAACACTCCCAATTATTATGCTCACGTTATGAGAAAGCCAAATGTGAGAAGGACGATGCCATTTAAACCTGTTCCGTGTAGAATTGTTTGCTTTTCAACCGATACTGATCGATACTGACTGCCTCTCTACATCAACAAAACAAAACTGACAAGTTACCACAAATATCCCATATGCTATGGTGAAAATAGCTGGAGTTTTAAATATCAGGAGAACCAAAAATATTGTTTTTTTTTGTTAAAAATCGCGAGATTTAAAATAAAATCGAGTGAACAAATTATATTCGTTGTTGTTGTGGAAAAAATATTAGAGTATTATCTGAATGATCACATTGGACCTAAAATATATCAAAAACAAGTAAAAGACTATAAAAACCTTAACATATTTTATGAGGGCATGGAAAGTAGTTTTTTCGCAAGCCGTTGCCTCATTAAAAAAATACGAAACTGGTCATTCTGCTCTAAAAAAATGGGGTCAAAAAGACATAAAATAAAGTTACAACTGTTTAAATTACAAATTGGCCTGATCAGGTCTAGTCACCTAACCTACGATAATAAATACTTTAAATACGTATTTGTAAAAATTATTTAATTACATCAGAATAATTCTATTCTAATAAATTCATAAAAATTCTTATGAAATAAATAAAATCCAAATTACTAAAGCTCGACTTATATAGACGATTTCTTTTAAACGATTCAGAAATGGCTTCCGTAACTGTATAATGTCTCTATTACATTCAATTCAACGTATATACAGAATAAATTATATATTTAAAGATGCCCGCCTGTATATTATTTAAGTATTTATACTCGAATTACCTTTAATGTTTTCGTATGTATGTTATTCACTTCTAACCTCTAGTCTATATTTTCGTATTATACATATAATATATTATGTATATATATATATAAGTAGTATATAGAAAGAGAAAATAAGTCTATAGGTCGAGGTGCTCGCCAAGCACATGTTGCTCTAATACATTTTAATCGGTCACAACATTTATGTATACCCCACACTATTTTGTATATATGTAATGTACCCATGTGTTATACACGTGTACAAGTATATGTTTTGTATATATACTTTATACTATATATATATATACATACGAATACATCCAGTATAAATTATGCATCCCAGCAAGTCATCGTCCTGGTTACATAACCGATTATGTGCGTGCGAGCGAACAGAATTTCCACACAGAGAAAATTTAGAAAACTCAAGTGCACCGCACACGAGAAAAGTATATATACGATATGTATGTATTATAGTATATATGTATGTTGTGCGGGTAAGCGAACACGATCACCAAGGAGCACGTATTTAGAGCGGGTGCGCTCTACGCCTCTCCAGCAGCCACAGAATACTCACAGAATCGCACCTCTATACATCATACATCGTAAGAACAACCCCAAATAAATATCAATCACTTATTATAACACAAACATACACCCGCACCCGCACACACATAAACACATACTCATACACATACACACAAGAAAACGAAAAAGAGAGATTTGAAAAGCGACTTCCTTAATCTTCATTACACCAGGATACACAAATGCAAAGGCTATTCCTCCCTGTTGGCGGCTGCATCGCGTCGACGCACTGTGCCCCTTCTCACATATACTCTCTTTCTCTCTCTCGGAATAAAAGCAACTGATTTCATTTTTCCACCATCACCAACCAGTTTCCATCAACCTCTCGTGAAAATAGGATGAAAATTCCTTTCGGTCGTTAAACTGGGTTGAAATTGTGTGTTCCAAAGTGTTTGTGACATAAATATGTTGACATTGCGATTTGGATTATTGTGAATTGTGTGCATTGTGCAATTCTTTATTTTTAAATGCATCCCAAGATCTGTGTCCGTTTTTGTATAAAGTGTAACGTGTATGCAAATGCTGCCCGGAGAATATAGCATAATTAAATAACAGCACAAACATACACATCAAATATACCGTCTGTGTGTAAATGTGTGTGTGCGAGTGTGTGTCAACCAGACGATTTAATAAGCTCGCGCAGCAAAAGCTCACTGACATCAGCAGAAGCAGCAGCAGCAGCATCTAGTACTACCTTTTTTTAGCGGAGCGGCATAACGCGAACGCAACGCGACGACCAACGGTGATTTACAGCATTTGCACGCACACATGGTGCTCTCGCGGCAACGGCAAGCGGCATAACGGTGATCGATATCAGAATGTGGACGACTGCTTCGGGAAACCTCGTTCGCAAGGACGCATACTAGATTTCCGGATAGAACGAACGCCGTGCCGCCGCACCGGAGCACGACATCGCACCGGTTCTATTATACATGCGTGTGCTTTGTTAGTGTGTGTCTGTGTGTGTATATGTAGCGTGTGAGTAAGTGTGCGTGCGCTCACGCGACACAAACGTGTATATATAAACACAGAACGTATAATCGCAGCCTTCGGTCCTTGGAGTTAGAGTTGCGAGCACGCGCGTATTTGTGAGTGTGTGTGTGTGTGTGTGTCGTGTGTATGTATTAGTGAGTATACTCTCGTTCGGGGTGAAATGGCTCTTTTACCCTTATCCATTACTTTGGTGCCGTCTCGTCAGTCATGGAGTTCCAGCGTTGCGAACGGAGCTCTTTCGTTGTCGCCGGGTTGTCTGGTCTAGTGGAAAAGTGGCAATTGTATGTGGTTTCATTGGATTCATTAATTGAAATATACATATAACATCGTTGTGCGTTATAGTTAAATTAAGCTCAGTGGTGGAACTATAGCTTTCAATTGTGTCCTCGGTGGTTGGGAACGCGCGCGCGTCACCACCACAATAAACCACTCTCGCAACCAAACGATAATTAACACGCGCGCGATTAAGTGATGGGTTCTAAAAACTCTTTAAAGTGTATCTCTAGCAATGCAAGTTTAAAAGTAATTGATAGAACTATATTATAATAGATATATATAGTATAATATTTTTATTTTGTTTATTATGTGTTGTGTGTGTGTGTGTGTGAGAGTTTGTCATCTGATCATTAAAACATAACAGAAATGCGCTCTTAGTAATTACAAAACTTTTGAACTGACAATCTAAAGTAAATTCCTTAGAATATAAGTTTATATATGCAATAACTATATATATACTATGTATACTACCCATGTATATAGCGTTTATATATACAGCAACACACACTTGGTGTAATAACTGCTTGACATTGATGAATGTTTTTCGCACGCACCCCTAACCCATTTGCATGGTGTTTTTATAGTACACACTTCGTGTGCGCTTTTCGTGATATATTTTTTTAAAGCGATGATTTGCTCTAGCTGCTGCTGGTGCTCAAAATTTGTTCATATTATTTGCATTGGAATTTTCGTTTTTTTTCTCTGGCCGCCCCGTCGCCGCCACCGGAGCAGCTCGCTGTATATATATATATATATATATATATAGAGTGGGAAGGCTCCGCGGAG